>OZ001264.1:249316-364316 GCA_963924015.1 Macrophya annulata | reverse complement strand
ATTATTATTATTATTATTATTATTCATTGTGTATTATTATAAGTTGAAAAATTATTCGAAATTTGAAAACAAGAAAAGAAAAAAAAAACAGAAACATAAGAAAATTCATATACATGTGTGTGTGTGTTGAATAATAGATCGAAAGAAATTTGTTTGATAAAATATAAACACACACACACACACACACACACACACACGTACGTGTGGTTACATAAAATAATTATACGAAGATCTTCAATTTCGACTACCAAAGCGCCTATTTACGTATACGCGATCGCGAGTATATATAATATCGAGTATGTACTACGTACAATATATAAATATAAATACACACACATATATGTATGTATATATATATATATACATATACCTTATTTTAAATACAATTATGATTACATATACCATCGACGCGTTGCAGAGATAATTTATACAATGTATACATATATAAATATAATATATATAGTTATATATCAGAATGAAAGTAAAGAGTGGAAGAAGAAGAAGAAGAGGAAGAAGAATAAAGAAAAAAACGGATAAAAGTAGCAAAGGATTCTGTGAACATTATTTTATACAAGTATATATGTATATATATATATATATATATATATATACTTATATGTATGTATGTACACATCCAATATACCCTCTCTAACAACCAACAACTATAAATAGGCTACTATGTATAATAGAAATTAACTAGGAGAGATTTGAGAGACGTGAAGTATATTCGAATTTATTAACTATATTATTATATGGGTCATGATTTATAGTATATTCAATGATACGATATACAGTAACAAATGAATAAGTAAATTTATTAAATTCAATAATGATGATTGTAAGAGAGTATGTAATGAGAGGAAAAAAAAAAACCTATATAAGGAAATTATTTATACGATTATTAATAATAATAATAATTATTATTATTATTTTAATTATTATTATGACCCATATAATGGTACGTTATACAATAGGATATACACAGTGTAGTATTTAAAACCAATAATAACGATTAGACGAAAAAAAGAAAAAAGAAAAAGAAAAAATTAATAATAATAATAATAATTATTATTATTATTATGATTATTTTTATATATTATGAATGAAGCACTTATTCTAAACTTAACCAGAAACTATTTATTATATTAACTGTCTATATATATATATATACGTATATAAATATTAACATTATTATTATTATTATTATTGATTGAAATACAACACTGTCTAGCTATACATTAATATTCATGATAAGAATAAATCGAATAATGATAATAATAATAACAATAATAATAATGATAATAATATTAATATGGTGATGATAATAAAGAGATGGATGCTGATTATTGTCATATAATTAATGAGCTCGATGAATATACCTATACCTATATTAACGAATGTATACGTCTATGTTTTAGTGTCTCAATTGTGTAGACACAGGGGGGGGATATACCTATTTAAACTGCATTAAATCGAGCTGTAGTATGTATTTGTGTGTGTGTAAAATATGTTATTATAGGTATGTAGCCGCAGCCAGAGCCACACAGCTAAAGTGATATGATATTGTATATAAGTAATCAATTATTTCTGTTTTTTGTTTTTTTTTTTTTTTGGTGTTTTTTTTTTTTTATTACGTTGTTATTGTTGTTGTATGTATGTGACATGTATAATATAATTATCGATCCTCTTTGTTATAGCCCAATAAAAGACTGTTTTATTACTATACATATTTGGTGTTACATGAAAAACCAGAAAACAAAAAAAAAAAAAGAAAAAGAAAAAAAAAACAATAAATTTCAATAAAAGTAAAAAATAAAAACAAAATAAACTGAGACGATATAATATAATGTAATATAATAATAATATAATATAATATAATATAATATAATATAATGAAGAGGATCGAGACGTTTCCTTTATCTCTTGAATTTTCTTTTTCTCTTTTCTCTTTTGTTTTTTTTTTTTTTTTTTTTTTTTTTTTTAATATTTTCTATTATATACCTTTTGCTATTAATCTTATTATCATTATAGAATATAAATAAAAAATATTGATAAATAGATAGATTATAGATATTGTATACATAAGTAATATTTATGAATTCGTGAGTATAAATAATTGTAGTATTTAGATATAAATATGCATATAAATATATATTATACATATGATATAGATATTATTAATTAATTAATTAATTAATTTAACTATTTGAGATTTACACATCTTCTTATTTTCTACATATTAAATAGGGTAGGTATAAATAAATAAATAAATAAATAAATAAATATATATATATATATATATATATAATTACGATCAGGGTAGAGTTTTGAAATTGAATTTAAACCGTTCGCTAAATCTTGATCTGCCTTATAAGTATACAATATAAATCAAGCCTCTATAATGTATAAGACGATGCGAGATAGCGAGATTTATTAATTATAAAAATATGATAATAATCTTAATAATAATACTAATAATAATAAAGTAATGATAAGAATAATTTATTGGTAAATCTTTAATATGTATATTAAAAAAAAAAAAACAGAAAAAAACAAAAAAAAAAAAAAAAATTAAACAAATAAAAACATGGTCGTCGCGGTAATATATAAATATACGTCGTGCAGTTATAAAATAAGGAGAGATGAAAAGAACAGGGAACGAAAAAAAAATATTTGCTGTGTTAATTTTTTTATTATTTTTTTTTCAACAATATATATATATATATATATATATATATATATATATATATATATATATATATATATATATATATATATATATATATATATATAAATAAATACAGAACCATATTCAAAACTAATCGCGACGTACTATAACAGAATTTTTATTAATATTAATAATAAAAAAAAAACTAAAAACAAAAAATAAATAAAAAAAAAAAAAACAATTTACTCAGGAGCTACGTGCATACTAAGCGTGATGATCGTTGTTATAGTAGCTTTTTATTGTCAAAAATAGTATATATATTATATATACACATATCTAATAAGTATATGTATATAATAACAAACACATATTTATATATATTATTACATAAGTATAAATATAAGCGTCGACTGGTGAAATAAATGTGCCTAGTAATAGGACTATCTTTATGAAAATGAATTTTTTATTCCAAGATTTATTTCCTCTTACCTCCACACACACACACACACACACACTGCCAAATTCACTCTAACAAAACCTATATATTCCTGCTTTTTCCAAATATTATTAAATTTTCATAGGTATTATAATAAATACACATCCAACTTCAAACGTCAAAAAGACACGATTCTTTTTCAATTCGGAAGATTATCTTTTCTAATATGAAATTAGACTTTGATTCATTCTGTAAAAAAAGGAGGGGAGGATTCTATTTGGATTTGGTAAACGGGGATATAAAAAATACTATATCAAAATAAATAAATAAATAAAAAATTTAAATAAATTAACTGCACAGATTAAACTTGTTGAAAATTTGAAATTTAATTTATATTATATAGTTCATATAATATTCTAGTACAGTGTGTAATATATATATATACGTGTAATTGGTGATTATTACAATTATCTATTCTCGTTAAAAAAAATTAACGATTAAAAAAATGCCTCAATTGGATAAAAAAAAACAAAAAAAAACCAAAGATCATTTTCGATTAGTTCTATTAAAATTGTTATAGGCTGATGCTGCTGATTTGATACAGGTACATACATGTAACATCTGTTCAATAAAACGTTCAGTTAAAAACTAATAAAAATTACATAAATAGCTTGAAATTGATTTAAGTTAAACGTATATAATACAATTGATAAAGGAAGAACGCTGATCTCTTAAATACTCAATAAAGTACTCATCAAGATCGTTTACGAACATTTTATTTTCGTTTTTTGCATTTAGTTCTTCCTCTACGGCGACGAGAAGAGTTTGGCCTCGAGTCTGTTTTCTTTGAAGATCTGAAACCGAGTTAATGAATAAATAAATAAAACCAACTTTGAGCCTCAATCTTTTACCGACCTCTTAATTATTTATTTATTTTTTCTTTTATTCAATTGAAAATTAATCTGAACGATTATCTTTACCTATGCACACGGCTCACAGGTACAGAGGTGTGTTTCTTCAAGGTGAGATGTTGCTGTACTAATTCAGCCAATTTACCTTGCTGAGCAAGCATTGATAAAAATGTACAAATGAATTCGTCGTAGTTATGCGTCCTGCGGCAATCATCGATCTGAAAGAAAAAAAAATGCAAGAATAATTTAGTAAAATTTGAATATTTTCATTATCTTAGTTACATTATCTCTCAGAATATCAATCTACTAGTTTACTAACTTTGTATTTATTTCTCTTGTCGTTTTCGTCCTTCAAACTATTTTCGCATATGCTTATTTCGTGTTCGAGATTTTTCAGCAAAGCTAAAAGGTCTTTAGGAGCGAATGTATGAGGCTCAAATAACTCGGGATATTTAGAGCACAATTTTGGATCCATTTTTTCAACCTTTTTTTCCTCTGTTACTGTGTCGCCGTTGCTAGTTTTCACTCTGGCATGTGGTATTCTTACCTCTCCGGAGAGACAGACTTTTTTATGCAGATGTCCACTGTCTGAGACAAGTCTTTTACCGTTTATATTTATATTGCCCAAAGAACGACCTGCGCAAACGGTAAATCCAACACAATTGTTAATTACAATTCGAATAATTGAACTAGTAAAGTTTATCAAATCGTTTATCCTTACTTAAGCCTGTCTCGTGCTTCTCATCTCCTGCTACACGTATAACGACAAATTTTTTGAAGTCTTTTGTAGACGTTGGACTACTCTGGCCAGAGTTCCAGCCCCAAGCTGTGAATAGGAATTTTTTTGTTAACGAAATTAATAAAAGCTGAGATGTTTGGGCGGATACGAATGTTCAAAACTCGGTCTTTGGCTCGAAAATGTAATTATTTTTATGAAATCCAGTTAACTGTTCTCAATACCCACTGCCCTAGTACTAGCTCACACTTATTAGGTATGATTCGACAGTTATGTATACACAGAGTTTATAACACGATAAATAAACACAATTAAAAAAATAAAAATAAATAAATAAGATTTACCCAATTTTTTTCAAAGGATTAGACGGAAGAGAAATAATCCAGAATCATTGCTTGATGAGAATATCTTTTCTTAAAAATACATTAGAGATAATCCCAAAATTCTTCTACAAGAGACTGTGGTCCACTGAGATTAGAAAATTATATCCAAATTCCATTCCACCTTAGCCATAGTTACCTACAGTTTGTAAAACAAGTTCAGGTAACTGTACCCGATGAAGATGAAGAATAAGAATAAGTAGAAGCGGTCTGAAGTGTAAATAGAGCTACTCTAATTGAACGAAAATGTGTTAAACACATATAAGAAGATTTTCAAGCTCAAGAATTATTTCAGTTCTGTTTAAACCTCGAGTCAACCACCATGTGGAAATTCGAGATATTCTCGTTAGTGTTATCGTTGTTAGTTGGTCTAGGATCATCGTCAAAGTGTCCAGAGCCAAGAAAACCGCATCCAACAAGCTGCACGATTTTTTATAACTGCATTAATCTACCCAGCGGTGGATACGTCTGGGCACCAGCAAAATGCACCAATGGTTTGGTGAGTTTAGGATTTAGAATGTAAAATTTCGAGCCAAATCATTTTAAATTTAAAAATTCGTTACTATTTTTGGACCTGATATGTCTCCAGGTCTTTCAACCGTATCTAAGGATTTGCGTTCTGCCAGGAGATTCATGGACTTGTGATATTCTTGCGACAGAATCCCCGGAGACAACTACTAAGCAAATTCCTGAACTGCTTGACTCAACTCAAACCAGTTATCTCGGATACAATACAGACGATGTATCGAGGTTCAGCGAGCCACTGGAGTACTACAAACTGGACAAGTATACAGAGCCATTGGACACTAATCAGCCAACAGTAACGCCCTATCCTCTGATAGAAGTAACTCAGCCTAATACTTATGTAAACCAGATAGACAGCACGATAAAAAACTTAGGATTGCCTATAGCGATAAAACATAGTGAGGACAATTACCTTTATCATTTTGTAAACGGTCAACAAGTCCTTGCTACACCGATAAACGCAAATAGTGAACAACTTCAGACTCATTTACAACATTTGATACAGTTAATAGAGAGATTAATGGCATATCAAGGCCTTGGAATCCCGCTGGATAGACAACCCCAAACTACTACAACCACGAGTACAACTACTCACTTGCCTGCTGCTTATAACTTAAATTATAACAACAATTTGAACAGATATTCAAACGATAATCAAGAATCGGCTATACTTAATTTCTTGATTAAAAATTACGTGCTCAAATCTCAGACACAAAGTACCAAGAGTCTTTCGGAGACTGAGGCTCCTAGTGACCCGGAGGTAACGACTATGGCTACAGATTATCCAGGTTTGGTAACGAGCGGACATCAGACTGGAGAAAACATAGTAGAAGTTCGGGATAATTTGAACAATCGTCAGTATTTTACTATCAGTAAATATAAGAACATTGCCAATCAGTTGACGACTGAGATAGTGGAATTAATTCCGTGTACGAGCGGTGTTAGATTGCCGAATTCAACAGATTGCACAAAGTATTACAGTTGTGAACCAACAACTGCTAAAATTCGCCAGTATTCTTGCCCAAGTAATACAGCGTTTAATAAATATAAAAGACTTTGCGAAAGGAACGAGTTTATTATCTGCACTGAAGGAGAATCTGTGGAATCTACTCTGAGGTACTATCCTTCGACAACTATTCCGAGAAATAGCGAATCTTCAATTGAATTATCGGAATCAAATCCTTGCGAAACTACCGGAAAGCACGCAGATCCCACTTCAAATACTCATTATTATCAATGCTATTCTGATAGCGGTAAAAAAAACGATATTAAATTTCAAAGAATGGCCTGTCCTAATAGTCTGATATTTTGTAAGGGCAAGAACGTTTGTACGACGAAAAAAAGGTGCGAAAACATGTAACTATTGGATAGTTTTTTTTTTTTTGGGGGATATCTTACACACCCTGAGTAGGTGAGTTGAATGCAGAACCTATTTCCGACGATGTATCCGTGCTCGACGAACTGTGGGCTGGAGATGTTTGGATTCTCAATGGTGTAGCGTAGTCTAAGGCGCACATTACGACCTTTTCCATCCCACTGAAATGTTTATTTATTATTATTATTGTTGTTATTGTTATTAGACAGAGTTCTTTTGCTGAGTTAATTGTCTGCTAGAAAGAAAAAGAAAACTGTTAAAAAGTTAAAAGATTATCCGCTCAGTTTAGGAGCTAAGACTACTTCCAATTTTCCTTTTTCTTTTGTTTACCTATTCTCTGTCTTTACTAAGCTGGTACTGGCACCAGTAGTATCTGCATTTTCGTTCCCAGGTTCACATTGTTCAATGCTGATAGTAGGAATGGACACAGCATGTTCCCCCTCAGCTTTGTTAGAATCGTCGCAATTTTTAATACAATCTTCTTTTTTATCCGAAGTAAACTTCTCCCCTCTATCACAATCCGTTACCTTATCCTTATCCTGCTGGCTATCGGGATGGCTGAGTTTAACGAGCTGCTGTAGAGCCTCAAGAACAATCTGTCTGTTAGTTTTAAGCATTGTGAGTTTATGTGATATGGCCAATCTCCGATCTGGAACAACAGCCATTAAATTAAATCTAATATCTTGGAGCTGCTCGC
This sequence comes from Macrophya annulata, assembly GCA_963924015.1. Taxonomy (NCBI): domain Eukaryota; kingdom Metazoa; phylum Arthropoda; class Insecta; order Hymenoptera; family Tenthredinidae; genus Macrophya; species Macrophya annulata. Next base: position 356,588 of record OZ001264.1, on the reverse strand, counting down.
CAGTTGCCATCCCTAATCTGTCTGTTATCACACGTCTAAACTGCTCAGTCCATTCTTCATGCTCTCCCCACGGCCCGTGGTCCATTGGGTAAGGCTTTAGACCATCCAATTCAAAGAGCCTTCCATTTATGGGAACATAACTAACAAAGTGAAATGCTTCTCCAGTGAATCTTCCTGTTGATACACCCGTGTTTTTATCCTGTCGTCTTTTAGCCTGAGGCATAGCGTGTGAATTGTGTGCGCAAGCTAGTTCAGGCGTATTTCCTATGGCCCATCCTTTGTTCTCCGGACACATACCAGAGGTGTGGATTTTTAGACGTGATAAAGTAGTGCCAAGGTGAATAGACGGGCAGTTTAAAAGAACTGATAGAAGGGCGTGAGTAGCACAGCTGTTTGGAACAACCTGAATGAATAAATGTAATGATGCTGTGTTAGAAGTTTAATTAGGTTTGTTTATAAGTGTTTTTTTTTTTATGTTTTGAAACATGTAATTGTTTGATAATTAAGAACCTGTTGAGCAAAGAATATGTTGTTAACTATTTCCTCATCCTTTACAAAACTTTCATCCTGTTCAACGACCTTGCGACGTGATCTACGCTCCTCAATCCAACGGAATAGGAATATGAAACCGTAGATAGGACCCTCTAACGATTTTTGTAAATCGTATATCTCCTCCACTTGAACACCCTTCACTCCAAAATCCTCTAGAAGTAGTGTGAAGAGTCCTGGAATATGGAGGTAATAATCAGATTTAATGTTTGAGATGTCGATTTTTTATGGAATATTGTTGGGAATTTGAAATTTGAATATGGAAGGATTTGAAAAAGGAACGGAAATTGAAAATCGGATGGTTTTTTTAATTTGTTTTTTAATTTTTGTTTAAACCAATGACGTTTAATCGTATAAAGAAATCGAAGGGAGGCTGTAAATAAAATAAAAAATGTAATTTATGTGTTTTTAAAAACGTTCTGGGTGTCGTTCTTGATACGAAAATTCAAACAGTCGTCAAATCTACGCGCTTAAAGATTAAGGTCGGCGACTGCAGATTTTTGTATTGCGCACCTGGATCACTCTCCAACTCGAGCCAGCCTTCTGTGAGGCGGTTTATGTCGACCGGCATTATTGGTTATAGAATATTCCATCTATTTGGTAAAGCAATAAGCCCGTTATCGAGTTATTAATTATTTCGACCAAACGCGATACCGGCATTTCATCCGTGCTTTTTACAATCTATAAACATATCGCACAGCACAGATGCGTCAAACTGCTCTCATCAATGGAATAGAATAAACATGGCGTTGCTCTGCGCATCGGAATTTAAGCCTTAACGCGCAGACGCTGGACGCCGCGACGCCACCAATAGCGCAGCGGACTAGCGCGCGAAAAGTCTGAACGTTCGTAATTCTTTGAATATTTTTTTCCAACCATAGGGAAAGAGTGACAACGAGTTCAAGTTAAGCTACAGAAAAAAAAATGTGCAAAAACTACGTTTTTTAAACATATATTGAACGATAACTTCCTCTCTAATTTTCACACAACAATGGTCGATGTCTTATCTAACGGGGAATTGAATAAGCTTTAAAATGATCCCTTTCCCGAAGCTCTACGATTTTTTCCCACTCAGATATGGTCGCCAGACGACATTAAGAGGAGTTCCGATCCAACCAGAGCTTTTCATACTGCTGGCTAAGTTACCGATGTAAATTCCAGCTCTGATTCGCATTTCGCATTACGAAAAGGTAAAGAAACTGCAGTGAAAAGTTATAGAAAAAAATGTATATAAAAATGAGAAAGAAAAGGGTATATGTTAAAACCATTGTATGTATGTATGAATGAATGTATGTACGTAATAGTTTATTACTTGATCTACAGATATATAATATTGTTTAACAATATATGTATAAGTCGGGGCGTTCAACATGAATGGATTATAAGTTGCGAAATAATTACCTATTAGCGTGGTGTTCAGCAAAAAAAAAAAAAATAAAAAATAAATAAAGTAATACTAATTATCAGTTCAAGAAACATAAACACAAAAAAATATTCTACATTATTTCAACTAATTTTAATTAATCAATTAATTAACATTAATTCATCTCTAAAATACTACGACAAAGACAAAAGTCTTGTCTAACAATTATTAACATCGATGTATATGTACTATATATCTAAGATGTATAATGTAACTGTAACTTTAATTTTAACTTTATTTAATAGGTATATACCTATAGGTATATATATCTATATATATATATATATATATATATATATTAGGGGTAAACCGCGAGTATAATTAACATACATTATTATAATTTGGTACAGACTACTGCAAATACGTACAACGATCGTTAGTAGTCAACAATATTATACATATGTATAATATATATAATATATAATATCTCTTTATGATTATTACAATTATGTATTATTATATCTTAAACTTTAGCGCTCACTAATACCAAATCGCATTTTGAAAACATTTACATTTACAAATCTATGTAAAGAGAATAATAATAATAATTAACTAATTAACTAACAGCGTGAATATCATCATCCAAATTTCTTTACGCTCCTAATATATGTATGTTCACATATACACTCAGGGACAAGATTAACGGCGCACTGGGTAATCCGTGCTCGACGAACTGTGGGCTGGAGATGTTTGGATTCTCAATGGTGTAGCGTAGTCTAAGGCGCACATTACGACCTTTTCCATCCCACTGAAATGTTTATTTATTATTATTATTGTTGTTATTGTTATTAGACAGAGTTCTTTTGCTGAGTTAATTGTCTGCTAGAAAGAAAAAGAAAACTGTTAAAAAGTTAAAAGATTATCCGCTCAGTTTAGGAGCTAAGACTACTTCCAATTTTCCTTTTTCTTTTGTTTACCTATTCTCTGTCTTTACTAAGCTGGTACTGGCACCAGTAGTATCTGCATTTTCGTTCCCAGGTTCACATTGTTCAATGCTGATAGTAGGAATGGACACAGCATGTTCCCCCTCAGCTTTGTTAGAATCGTCGCAATTTTTAATACAATCTTCTTTTTTATCCGAAGTAAACTTCTCCCCTCTATCACAATCCGTTACCTTATCCTTATCCTGCTGGCTATCGGGATGGCTGAGTTTAACGAGCTGCTGTAGAGCCTCAAGAACAATCTGTCTGTTAGTTTTAAGCATTGTGAGTTTATGTGATATGGCCAATCTCCGATCTGGAACAACAGCCATTAAATTAAATCTAATATCTTGGAGCTGCTCGCCAGTTGCCATCCCTAATCTGTCTGTTATCACACGTCTAAACTGCTCAGTCCATTCTTCATGCTCTCCCCACGGCCCGTGGTCCATTGGGTAAGGCTTTAGACCATCCAATTCAAAGAGCCTTCCATTTATGGGAACATAACTAACAAAGTGAAATGCTTCTCCAGTGAATCTTCCTGTTGATACACCCGTGTTTTTATCCTGTCGTCTTTTAGCCTGAGGCATAGCGTGTGAATTGTGTGCGCAAGCTAGTTCAGGCGTATTTCCTATGGCCCATCCTTTGTTCTCCGGACACATACCAGAGGTGTGGATTTTTAGACGTGATAAAGTAGTGCCAAGGTGAATAGACGGGCAGTTTAAAAGAACTGATAGAAGGGCGTGAGTAGCACAGCTGTTTGGAACAACCTGAATGAATAAATGTAATGATGCTGTGTTAGAAGTTTAATTAGGTTTGTTTATAAGTGTTTTTTTTTTTATGTTTTGAAACATGTAATTGTTTGATAATTAAGAACCTGTTGAGCAAAGAATATGTTGTTAACTATTTCCTCATCCTTTACAAAACTTTCATCCTGTTCAACGACCTTGCGACGTGATCTACGCTCCTCAATCCAACGGAATAGGAATATGAAACCGTAGATAGGACCCTCTAACGATTTTTGTAAATCGTATATCTCCTCCACTTGAACACCCTTCACTCCAAAATCCTCTAGAAGTAGTGTGAAGAGTCCTGGAATATGGAGGTAATAATCAGATTTAATGTTTGAGATGTCGATTTTTTATGGAATATTGTTGGGAATTTGAAATTTGAATATGGAAGGATTTGAAAAAGGAACGGAAATTGAAAATCGGATGGTTTTTTTAATTTGTTTTTTAATTTTTGTTTAAACCAATGACGTTTAATCGTATAAAGAAATCGAAGGGAGGCTGTAAATAAAATAAAAAATGTAATTTATGTGTTTTTAAAAACGTTCTGGGTGTCGTTCTTGATACGAAAATTCAAACAGTCGTCAAATCTACGCGCTTAAAGATTAAGGTCGGCGACTGCAGATTTTTGTATTGCGCACCTGGATCACTCTCCAACTCGAGCCAGCCTTCTGTGAGGCGGTTTATGTCGACCGGCATTATTGGTTATAGAATATTCCATCTATTTGGTAAAGCAATAAGCCCGTTATCGAGTTATTAATTATTTCGACCAAACGCGATACCGGCATTTCATCCGTGCTTTTTACAATCTATAAACATATCGCACAGCACAGATGCGTCAAACTGCTCTCATCAATGGAATAGAATAAACATGGCGTTGCTCTGCGCATCGGAATTTAAGCCTTAACGCGCAGACGCTGGACGCCGCGACGCCACCAATAGCGCAGCGGACTAGCGCGCGAAAAGTCTGAACGTTCGTAATTCTTTGAATATTTTTTTCCAACCATAGGGAAAGAGTGACAACGAGTTCAAGTTAAGCTACAGAAAAAAAAATGTGCAAAAACTACGTTTTTTAAACATATATTGAACGATAACTTCCTCTCTAATTTTCACACAACAATGGTCGATGTCTTATCTAACGGGGAATTGAATAAGCTTTAAAATGATCCCTTTCCCGAAGCTCTACGATTTTTTCCCACTCAGATATGGTCGCCAGACGACATTAAGAGGAGTTCCGATCCAACCAGAGCTTTTCATACTGCTGGCTAAGTTACCGATGTAAATTCCAGCTCTGATTCGCATTTCGCATTACGAAAAGGTAAAGAAACTGCAGTGAAAAGTTATAGAAAAAAATGTATATAAAAATGAGAAAGAAAAGGGTATATGTTAAAACCATTGTATGTATGTATGAATGAATGTATGTACGTAATAGTTTATTACTTGATCTACAGATATATAATATTGTTTAACAATATATGTATAAGTCGGGGCGTTCAACATGAATGGATTATAAGTTGCGAAATAATTACCTATTAGCGTGGTGTTCAGCAAAAAAAAAAAAAATAAAAAATAAATAAAGTAATACTAATTATCAGTTCAAGAAACATAAACACAAAAAAATATTCTACATTATTTCAACTAATTTTAATTAATCAATTAATTAACATTAATTCATCTCTAAAATACTACGACAAAGACAAAAGTCTTGTCTAACAATTATTAACATCGATGTATATGTACTATATATCTAAGATGTATAATGTAACTGTAACTTTAATTTTAACTTTATTTAATAGGTATATACCTATAGGTATATATATCTATATATATATATATATATATATATATATTAGGGGTAAACCGCGAGTATAATTAACATACATTATTATAATTTGGTACAGACTACTGCAAATACGTACAACGATCGTTAGTAGTCAACAATATTATACATATGTATAATATATATAATATATAATATCTCTTTATGATTATTACAATTATGTATTATTATATCTTAAACTTTAGCGCTCACTAATACCAAATCGCATTTTGAAAACATTTACATTTACAAATCTATGTAAAGAGAATAATAATAATAATTAACTAATTAACTAACAGCGTGAATATCATCATCCAAATTTCTTTACGCTCCTAATATATGTATGTTCACATATACACTCAGGGACAAGATTAACGGCGCACTGGGTACTCCGCGAAAAAAATACCCATTGTATGAAAAATGTAAAAAAAAAAAGAAAAAAACCATCTTGAAGATGAAATTTGAAACTTCAGAATACTTTCTGGAACGATTTTTTTCGACTTTTATTCATCGAGATAAATAGCATATCGAAAATTGGCATTTTTTTGCGAAGTACCGAGTGCGCCGTTGATTTAGTTACTAAGTGTATATCTATAAACATAGGTATACTATACGTATCGTGGTGAATTTTATTTTCACTATAGAATTATAGGCAAATAAACGCTGCATATTTTAGTTACATAATATATATCTGCAGAAAATAAATAGGCCATATCATTAATGACGATACATACTATCAATAATAATAATAATAACAATAATAATAATGATTTCAATAAAGGAATATCATTTCTGAGTCATTCAAAGTTGAGTTTTGTTCATTACTTTGTTAATTTTAAGTATTTTTTTTAATCTGATATCCCATCACAGAAATAATACTGAGCTCTTAGATCCCATACCGAATTAAAAAAAAAAAAAAAAATCGGTTGTCTTATTCTTGAGCATTGATTTATTTAATTAGAGGCAAGATATCGTATGAAACTTTACATTTCAAAAGTGTCTTTTGCTTTTCTTTTATATATTTTTATTTTTTTTGAAATTAAAAACTAGAAAACCGAAAAATATAAAGAAAAAAAACCACACATTGCTTACAACAGAAACACGTCTCCTGTTCAGCTGTTAAATAATAGAACAAAGAAAATACCACAATTTGTTCAATAATCGCCTGCGATCGCAGAAACGGTGAAATAATAATCAACAATAACTAACAATAAGAGAAAAAAGAAGAAAAAAAAAAGATCAACAATCGATCAATTAATTACTGGCTAAGAATAATGGCTACTAATAATAAACCTTTTACAACCTAATGAGGATTCCGCGCTGGTATAGGCGGCCCTCCACTCGTCCTGGCAGGAACAGGTGGCGGCATATTAGTTGGCAAATTAGGAGGAGGATGTTGAGGTGGTGGAATTGGAGGTGCTTGTCTATGCGGAAGTGGTGGAGGTAAAGAGGTCGGCGGTCCGTTAGAAAACTCCTCAGGACTATCTGTCCGTGGTAAAGGAGGTGGTGGTCGGCTAGGAATAGGATAGCTCGGTGCTCCGTCTTGAATTTCTTCATAAATAGCTGACTCTGTTATCTGTCTATCCTCTTTTTCGGCCTCCGCGTTACTCTGGATTCCGATCGCGGATGGAAACTGGTTCGTAACAACGCTGTAAACTCCGGCTCGAGGTATCTGCCTTTTTTCTAAAGCCGGACTTCTGTTTGGCTGAGATGGACGGCCAGGAGGCGCCGGTCTCGGCGGCGGAGCTCCCCCATTCGGGCTATTCCTTTCTGGGAAATTTTTTGGCTCTGTTATATCGAGCCCCTCGAATCCATGTACCGGACTAGTGTTTGGCGAATTATCCGCGCAGTACGGGATTGTCGTGTTACTGCATATCTCGATCTCTTTTTGGATAAGTTTCACCCAGTTTGGTGATTTCAGAGATAGTTTAAGGGTCTGACCACAGACTTGGGTCGTTCCCTTGTTTGCTGCAGCCAAGGCGCATTGCCCGTCCCGAAAAGTAACCCATATTGTTTCACCAACAAATCTGACAAGTATAACTTCTCCTATGTGGGAAAAATCCTGAAGCAAAGCCATCATGAAACTGTCGTCAAATACACTATCCATATCCTCGCTACCGTCGTCGTCTAATGCTTTTACTATTATTGTACCATCCGGGGGACCCAGGTCCTCGATCACTTCTTTGAATACTCTTTCACGCTTTTCTATGTCTACTTGGTAAACGTCTGTGTCAATTATCGCTATTACGGGACGGTGGTCACTCTGCTTTAACTCTGCTCTACCGTAGTACAGGAGACGACCTGGATTCCAGTCAACTGGGGAATCTGAAAGTGATTTTTTTTTTAATCATAAGTTGAGATTTTCGTTGCTGATATGCTTGAAAATTGGCTGAGAATAAAAAGAAAGGCATATTCCCGTTTATACCAATGTCAGGAATTTGTTTCCTCCTTTTCCAAAGTACTCTGTCCGTCCAAGCCGGTTGTCTGCATTTTTCACTAGTGTCATAGTCGTCTGAGAATAGATCGTATTTGTATGTCGGTGGGAAGTTGATCGGGCCTTCCAAAAAGTTTTTGAAGACGTTTCCTTCGTCCTGTTGATTCTAAATAAAAGAAAAAATCGACAATCATTAAAATATCTGAATGAAAAGGTCTTCTAAGTTTAAAAAATTGCCACCCAGACGAATTTCAGTCCTCAAATAACAAGGTTTCTTACCTTGAGTTGATCACACTGTAAAATCTGATCGTATTCGCTCCTCCTGATCATTTCCTTCATGTCATCTTTGTCCATGTCGACTCTGTAGTTGAAATCTCCGCACCAAAACACGTAGTCATGAGTGTTAAGGGTTCTGCCCATAGGAAATGTAATTTTTCTAGTTATTTCAGCGTAGTCTGCATTTCTCTCGCTAACCTGTGATTGACCGGCTGCAAAATGGGCACAGACAAAGCAAATTGATGTTGAATATAGGACGCATCTTATCGCCGCTGCGCCTTTATTGCCTGTGGCCCCTCCTAGGCCTGTTTTGACGCAATCTACGGCCACGTCTCTCAAATACGGCGCGTGTTTTGGCCGTATGAAGAGGTAGAGACAAACTCCGACTAGTTGCTGATACGTTATTAGAACGTATTCGTTATCCCTTGATAATACTTTCTGCAATTCTTCAGCCCATGCCTTAGCGTTGTCCGAACTTGCTGCCATTATGTTACTTGCATTCAGATCTACTATCTCCTCAAAACCAATCGCGAATATGTCGACGGGAACGTTGTCGTACTCCGGATTTACTAAAGCTGGAAGAAATGCGAAAGGGGAAAATTGTAAGAATGGTGTATAAGAATTACACCCAGGGACAAAATTAACGACACTCCTCGAAAAAATGCCCATCTTCAAAATTCTGTAACTCGATGAAAATAAGTCGTAAAAAATCATTTCAAAAAGAATTTTGAAGGTTGAAACTTCATCTTTAAGATAATTTTTAGACATTTTTTCTACGGTCATTTCTGACCTCATGGCGTGAGTTCGAGCGCGGAGTTATGAAACTCAGGGAAAACTAAGTTTTTTAAAGTTCTCCGTGGAGCGTTAAAAAAATTGCAGAGAATTTTCGAGATAGCCATTTTGTAGCCTGAAATGTCCTCTTCAAAATGGTTTTTCAAAAATTATTTACGCGATTTTTTTTCACGGAGTTATTCAACCCTGAGTCAAGTCATGTACACACACGGGATGCATGATGCTTATACGCATAACTTGACTCAAAGTTGAATAGCTCCGTGAAAAAAAATCGCATAAAAAAAGTTTATGGAATTATTTTGAAGAGGAGATTTCAGGCTGTAAAATGGCTATCTCGAAAATTCTCTGCGATTTTTTTTTAACGCTCCACGGAGAACTTTGAAAAACTTGGTTTTCTCTGCGATTAGCAACTTTGTGGTCGAACGTACGCCACGAGGTCAGAAATGACCGTAGAAAATATGTAAAAAAAAAACATCTTGTAGCTAAATCTTTAATCTTTAAAATGCTTTTTAAAACGATTTTTTTCGACGATTTATCATCGAGTTACAGCATTTTGAAAACGGGCATTTTTTCGCGAAGTACCGAGTATATTTCGTACTCGCAGAGGTATAAAAGCGTAGAGAATTTTTTATTAAAACATGCTGAAATCGTATAAATTCATGCGAGAATCTTCTTCAAATATTCCGAGATTCCATAAAATCGTTTCAAATCCAATTAAAGTCAGAGCGTTAAGCTCCTCACGACGTTCAAGCATATTAAACAAACGTTTCAGAATAATAGCGTAGATAAAACTTATGTACAATTAAAAATCTAATTCTTATACAAAAGTTCCTTACAAGGTGAGTTTCGCGGTGCGTCCAGGAGCCAATCAGCCAAAGAAACATCCTTATAAACAACACTTCTAAAGTGTTTTCCTCCGTTTACGTTATAAGTACCGACTCCAACGCGGAGATTCGTGGGCACAACATACTCGTTGTATCTCTTGCACATTTCTCTAAGTACGCTAGGCGGAGCGTGAAGCATATTCGAGGGAAGTAGCAGCCTAGCTCTGTCCGCAAGTTCGGTATTGAGCGTGGATCCGAGTAGCAGAATATCGATAGCTTCCTGTTTGCTAGAGTCAAGAAGATTGTTCTGTATCGTTCTAGCCGCCGATCTCGCCCCGTCCATCAGCTTTGAACTTCCCTGAATGGCGCCTGTGCCTGCATATATCTTGCTCACTTCATTTCCGTTGTTTATCCACATCTGACGGAATACTTCCTCGAATCTTGATACCATTTGCTGTTTCTCCATAAGTTTTAAAAGCCCCAATTGTACAGCTAGTATTTCCATGGCGAAAAATGTCTGGACACAGTTTGTTCTGTCCAAACAGTCTAAGCAATTGGTTCTGATCGTTCCGCGCTGCTCGTTAATTACTTCCGAACCCACCGCGTAAAATAAGGAAAAAGATCTGAGATATTTTTCGACCTTTGACTTTAGTTTTGATAAATTCTTCATGTTTCCACCTCGGCATTCTTGATGGTAGTCAAAAAGTACGTGAGGAACGTCCGCGCGATGTTTAGAAACGCTGTGATGACGCTGGAACAAGTTGCTCAGCATTGCTTCCCCTTCTTTATTTCCTATCAGACTAGATCCCAGTAGGTTTACTATTGCCTGCTGACCGTAACGCTGTTTTATCATAGTCAAATGCCGATCGAATGCCGGCGCGGACGCCTCGAAACCTCGCGATATCTTCACCTTGTGAGATCCGACCTGAACTCCTGGCTGCTCCCAGAATAGCGGGACAGAGCCACGTGTCTGTACGTAAGAAGTTACCTCATTGTCCAAGTATATCACTTGCTCGGTCTCTACAAAATTCGCTACATGACCGTCGTCGTTACTTCCTCGTACGTTGAACCTGAAATTTAAAATAAATCCGATATTTGGGTATTTTTAGAACGAAAAAACTATTCTTCAAATACTTTTTGACCATCTGTACAAAGTTAGATTCTGTTTTCGCAAATTTCAGACTTTCTAGACAAAAAAGAAACACATAGAATCAATTTGTCTTTCTAAGAATTAAATCAGGGGACAAAAATTATAACTTCAAGTTTAATCCACAATAAAAATGAGTAAATAGATTACAACACAGAATTTCTGACCTGAAAGGAGACTAAAAAATATTTAAAAAAAATGCTAACAAAAGAAGTAAAAATTTTCATCAGATAGACTTTTTCGTTTGTTTTGTGAGACTGAATGTTAGTTGGAGATAGGAACGTCATTTCTTCCGTTATTCGATAAGTTTCCAATAATTTTTTGCATTATTTCGTCTCTGCTCTTTGATAACAGTCAATTTAGATAAATTGACACACCTTGTTCCCGCCCGCTCACAGCTCAACCTTGAAACAACAACAGCTCGGGCTTGTCTATGTCCAACATAAACAGTCCTGATCTCAACACTGCCACACATTGCCTTGAGTAGCCATTGGCTAGTGTTAACTCCATATCTGAGTAGGTGAATATGCAGCATACGATTCCTGAGAAATAATAGTCGTTTTTATTTAATTGAAATTGATGACTAACAGGAGTTAATGATAACAGGGAGTTTTGATCAGTCTAAGATCTTTAATCCGTTGATAAAACTGAAAAAATTAAAAAATAAAATGCGACTAGTCTGTAAATTTCCATTTTATTAACTAAAATGAATACCAAAAAAATCTGTTGTCCGTTGTTGTTGATTTGTAACGTATTTGAGCGCTGAGTGTGATGTCCAAAGCTTCCTGCTGCCCAGATGACCAAGAGAAATAAAAGGTTCCAGAATTTAGAACTTTCCTGACCTCTGATATCCTGTCCTCATTTCCCTGGACGTAATGCAGCGGTACGAAATGCGTCTGTGTTACACGAAATATTTCCGACTCTCCTATTTTACCAACGGAAAAACATCCCGTTACCAATACCAGGTAGAGCAAAGTACTCTCGCCTGCGTTCAACTGGAGAACTCCAAGACAACCGTATGCATCAAGTAATTTTATGTACTGTGACTTAAGGGACTCCGTCTCTTGTGCCGCTGTATAATAGAAATATAAATGTGTAAAAAATATGACTAGATTACAGCACAGAGAATCATTATTACATTTATTTTAAAAATGATTCAGTAATTTGAAAATAATATTAACATTCTATTTGTTTGTTTTTTATTCTAACGGTTCTTTTCCGTTATATACTTATTAAAATATACATATATGTATACTGTTTTCTCGGAATTTATAACAGAGATTATACAATGATTGTGAATTCAGTTGAATAGACAGATGATACGTATATGCATGATGTTAATGCCATAGAATTCGATAATTGAATAATCGAGCGTGTATTGTTTTTCAAGACTTACATAAAACGGCGACGGCTTGAGATTCGAAGAGTACGGTATCCTTGCGATTTCTTTGTTCTAAAAGCAGCGAGTGTGGACTAGGAGGTTTTAATTTTTCATAAATCCGAAAACCCTTTCCCATAGCCATCTTCTCTTATATTAATATCGATGTTGATCCCAATCTCTTGTTATTATTTTTCTCGTAATACTTTTATTCCGTATTTTATCCGTTGGCCGACAGACAGATGACAGCTGACAGAACCGTCCGTCAGACGGCAACTGCCTAGTCTCTGTTGCCTTTCGCTATTTTATTTTTGTTCTGTATTATATGTATATCGTTTTTTTTTTTTTGATTTTTTTTTTTTCAAATTATTTCCTTGAATCGTTATGTCGATTAGAGAATTGTATGACAGTATCAATTTATTACGTCTGTCTGCGTTGTATCGTACGGCTTAATCAAATACGTATATTGTGTTTAAAAACGCCTCCTGTGTGTTAAGATTGGAGGTTAGGTTAGTTCAAGTTTAGTTAAATAGGTTAGGTTCGACGTCGATAATTCGATATAGTTTTATTCGATTCTCGATATTTTATACATACGTATACCTTATCGAAGACCTATGTCAAGTTCAAGTCAGCCCGCCAGTTTATAATTTTTCAATTATTCATATGTCAAACAATTGATGTTTAATTGCTCTCAATTGCTATGCTAATTTCGTCAATTGCTTAGATCTAGTTTTTGTAAAAAATGAGACAAACCGAAACAAGAAGTTTGCTAAAGTAGCTAAAAATATTTTCAATATTTTATTTTAATTTAAGTTAATAGTCACGCTGTTTTGTGTTTCGTTTATTGAATCCTGCGATAATAAAGATTGTTATAATCATTACAATCAATAACAAATAACTAAAGAAAATATTAGTAATCAATTGTAAGATTATATATCATATGTTATGGGATAAATAAATGAATTAACTCAGTATATTTGTATATTTTTGATAACGTCAAAGACTGCGCGTTTATACATACATATGATATATATATGTAACGCGTATATATCTACATATATCTCATCGTAGAATTTCGAAAATAGAATAATTATAATATAAGAATCATATATGATACCATGTTATGCGATATGATTGTATGAAGCGAAATGACTGTAGATAGAAAAAGCGTGAATGCGTTCGATATCGATATTTTTTAATTCAAGGTATCATCAGTATAATCGGTATACAATGATAATGATAATAATAATAATAATAATAATAATAATTGTTATTGCAAAGTATAAAGTATATCAATGTTGTTGTTGTTTCTCAGACACAGTATAGTATAGTATATGTTGCAGATATAGGTATAAATGTATTATTGTTTTATTTATTGATGAAATCCCTGCAGCTGAAACGTGCGGAACGTCGATTAAATTAATTATATCTTATGTTATCAATTATCAATATTGCATTCAATGTACACCATACACACAAATAAACACGCGCGCACACACACACACACACACACACACACGCACGCATATACCGGTATACGGCATAAATGTATGAGTGCAGTGTCTATACTTCTCGATCGAAATTCATTTACATATTATTATAACTATATCGTACAGAATCTAATATGTGAGACATTAAAATACTTAATTGTATCTAATCAACATTAATAAACGACTTTTATATCAGTTCTCTTTCAACTATATTATGATCCCCCACTCCTTCACTGCAGCGCCGTTTATTTATTACATATTATCGCATATATGTATTATGCTATTAGTTTATGAAAACACAAATCGCGAAATAAATACATCATATAGGTATGTATAAACTCGAAAAGAAGGAAGAACAAAAAAAAAAAAAGAAAGAAAATTTACAATACGGTTTTAATTTTATTATTGTATAAATAAACTGCAATATCACACAGTCCTTAACGAATGATATTGAATTTATATTATACTATGTTGATTAGCTTTTACCATTCGTTTATAAGTACAACTCTGTATATCTATAATAATAAATAATAATCTTCTTCATATTCCTTTTTTTTTCTTCTTATTTTTCATCTCAATGAATTACTAATTATTGTTATAGTATAGCTGCATAAACCGGCGGTACTTATACATAGATTCCATAAATACGATAAACTGGATCGCAGCTGACTATTTTGTCTAAGTATTATAGGTATATTTAAGTTAAATAGTAGGATATCATTATTTTCGTATTACAAAATAGGGTAACTAAAGATTTTCTAAATGTGGAGCGAAGAGACAGAAAGCTGCCAGATTAATATAAATGTTCTCACATTATACAGAGCGGAACATTATTATGCATAACACATTTCAGTATTGTATTATTACTATTACAATATTACAGAGAACATTTAAAATGGTCCAAAATGGTGCGACGATCCAAGACTTTACAGATTTTTTATTTATTTTTATTTTTTGTTTTCATTCTATTTCACTTTATTATATTATATGTATACATTTTTTTTTTTGTTTTTTTTTCTTCTAGAGTTAAAAGGTAGACTGTTTATTTCTTTTTTCTAATGAAACACGTATGAACAGTATTTTATTATTCTTAATCATTTAGCTATACATCAATTTTGAATTTACTTCTATTTATATATATATATATATTTATATAAATATATTTACATAATTATAGTACGTCGTATCATTACAATCATTAATAAATCAAATCAAAGAATTTGTTTTTCTCCAATTCAATTCCGCCCTAAGTTTTCCTCTTTTCTAAAGTTTTTATTCTCTCGTCTTCATTATAATTAAACTAGTCACTGCGCCGCGGTACGATCTTTAATAAGTTATAACGTCTACTGTTTGTTATTTAAATATTTATGTAGTAAAAATCTGGCTAAGATCTAAATTTGCTAAATAATCGTTTAGAAGAAACTGTTCGAAGAGGTCAATATGTCAGTTTTTTTTTTTTTTTTTATACACACACACGCACACTCTCACACATACATACACATTCAAACGCACACACATTGTAGATGATGATATAAACATAATACACTGTTATATAAGTAAATGTAAAAATCACAGTTCTATTTAAATACTACGGAATATTTTATGTGCTTATTCATTGTTATCAATATTATTTACACATTTTAAAAACAGAACCCGTGTACGTATATCGACTGCACATTCATATCCATTGGCCTCTAAGTCAGTATAGGTATATATAATAGCTAAAATATTATATACAAATATTTTCAATGTAAATTATAATATGTACCCAGCCGTATCTGCAGATATACATATGTATATATGTATGTATGCCTATCGAATTAGATTAAGTTTGAATAATAATAAAGCTCTGTTTGTTGGTCAATAATAATAAAAGAAAAAACTGCTCATTCGAAATAGCTCTAATTAATTTCCAACTAAAGTCTGGAAGACTTGTGTAGAACGATTAATGTAAAATGAATACATAATTTCAATCATTAGTCTTGAATCAAAATAGACTAAATTCATTTTTTTTCTATTTTTCTCATCTTTCATCAGAATAGATTGCACACTTTTTAAGTACCGTATCATTATTATTATTATTATTATTATTATTATTCAATAGCGTAATTATACGGCTCTTAATTATTAACTGTGAACAAAGATGATAACACGGTACTTTACTAAGTTTTTTTTTTTTTTTAAATATGTATTCAATGTATATACATATATTTATAAATACCAAATATAAACTTGCTCAGTTTGTTTGTTAGTATAAGTTCATATTGAAGATCTGTAAAATTTTAGTTTTCATTATTATCTGCCTTAATCTGCCTTTTTCTTTTTATTAATTTTCTTTTTAGTATTTATTATGCAATTATAGCGTCTAGGCAGTGGCGGTAGCTAACGCAGCTGGTTCAAATCCTTTTCTAACAACATAGGTATAATGCAATCGTTTAGCTGATCCACAGACTATGTATAGTACATATATTTCTTTATCTTCACATCATTCCACCTTATATTCTTTTAAACGTTTACATTTTTATGATTTCTTTCGTATTTTATACCGTTATCGGAATATTATCAATAATATTATCATTATTATTACTATTATTATTATTTAGTTCAATTAATTTATTTATATACGTAACACAGTCTAGCCCAAGAAACAACATAGAAATTTTACTAAAAGAGAATCTATATCGGGCATCTTTATCTATCAAATTGTATTATCTAACGATAATGAATTTTGTCCAGAAAAAATTATATCAGAAATATACGATATTAGAAAATAATCGTTATTTTTTTTGATATATAATTAACGGACAAAATTCTTTGGACTAGCTATACATAGCTTAGCTACGCTATATAGTCTAGCACGGCTACGCAATATACAAACTTGTTTTATTTCAAATCAAAAAGTAAAACAACTATTTTGACGAATGTGCTGTATAATTGAAGAAAAAAAAAAAAAAAAACTAAGACTAAAAATTAATAAACATCTAAACCCATCGTCAAAAAATAATCATCCGTCTCGTTACCACAGTAGGTAATTGTCTTGCGCCGTTATTTTACTTGAACAAAAAAAAAGACAGAAAGAAAAGAAAAATAAACTAACAATTTATGTTATCTTTACATTAAATATGACTGGTGAGACTTCTTCTTACTCAGATTAATTCCTTATAATTTTACTTTTTTATTTTAATTTTTTTGTTTTGTTTGTTTTTCATCAGCGAGTAGTACTCTGAAATTGAAATGACAAAAACAAGATCAACTAAAGTACATGATATTTAAAATATTTAGCATTAATTGTATCAATAATAAAATACAGACCTCTTCTTCTACCGTATGACTTGCTGCCGTAACAATTTGCTGCGTTGGTTGTGACAATGATGAAGATGATGCTACTGTTGGCACAGGATGTGGTGTAGGATTTTGTTTAGTAAATTTAGACGTGTCTTGAGATAACTGAGCGGTTTCCGTCCGCCTGATATAGGCGGCTTCTTTTTTAGGTGGAACAACTGGTTTGTTTGGCGGTACTGGCGGTGGTATTCCTCTAGATATTGATGGTTTTTTAGCCGGGGGTAATCCTGGTGTTTGTGGAGAGCCTGTTGTTGATCCATGAAAAGGAAGCTTGCCACTTGTCTGCCCAACTGCGGCAAGTTTTGTAGCGTTTGTCGTACCCGCGGGCGACGCTGGAATCGTCCTTTTTTCTATTGCCTAAGGAACGAATGAACTCACGCTAGAACTTCTTGGGGGTTTATTAAATCCCATTGAGAACGACATATCGCGGTTGTTAATTATTTCGACTAATATGAGGGCGGAGGTAAAGAACCAAACCAAAGCAACCAAGAAATTAATAAATAGGGAAGATAAAAGATTGAAAGATTATTATTATTACGGGTGGGAAAAATTAATAGATTTAAGATCTGTAATCACAGAGGATGCTTTTTAGTGGTTTTAATTATTCAAAACGCGCTTTGTAGCATTTAAGGTTTTGCAAATAGTATATTTTTAATCTTGTGCTCGGGTGAATAATTAGATTAACTAAATACGCATAGAAATTAATTGGCGAATAAGTGATGAAGGTTTTCGAGAGGAGGATAAGCAAGGGTAGAAGAATAATTTTAAATAAGGTTCTCAGTGTATTAAGTTGCATAGAGCTTTTAATAAAGGAATAATAATAATAATAATAATAATAATAATCACAATAATAATAATAATAATAATAATGGTACATACCAAATAATAATCGTATCTAACTATATGTACACAATTTGATAAAAACAGTGGAAATAAACTTCATATCAGCTTAGGTATTATTAATAGTTTGTGATTTAATTATAACATAAAGGGATAGGTTTGTGAAAAATATAGGTATGTATAGAGTACATATTTAGGATAGATTTTCGTCAATTGATTGAAAAAAATTTTCATTGCTCAAGTAAAAATTTTCTATTTTTTTTTTTTTTCTTTTTCCTTATTTGGCACAAAATAGTAGGAATAAAAAAAATGTCTATGTAGCGTGGAGTAGGAACAGACAGATAATACTGTATGTATAGATACATAAATTGATTGACAGATTAAAAAACAAAATAAATAAATAAAAACGGTTCCGTAATAGTGCGATAAATAATGAATTGGATTAATAGGAAAAATAAATTGGAGAAATAAATATAAAGAGAGATGTTTATGGTAATTTGTGTGTAAATAACTAAGACTAGAAATAAGGCCTGAAATTGTTTTGTTGCGTTCTGTCCTTTTTTTTTTTTCTTTTCTTTTCTTTCTTTTTGGTATTAAAATAAAAATCAGGCTATATGTATATTTGTAAGTTATCGTTGCATGCTATAAAAGTTATGTCAGTTAGAATATATACTATATCTATATATACATATATATTAATTATAATCTACTAAATGAGTATGAAAGTCTATAGTATTTATGTAGTAATCTATAGTATTATACTGATTATTTATTTATTGTACTATATAGCGAAAACGCTTATTAAATTTAATAACAACCATAAATTGAATAATTTGTCAATAAATATAAAGAATTCTTTCATACTTTCATCTCATATTATCAATTTCGTCCAGCCTAGAGCCAATTTCCATTTCTATTTTATTTTTTTTTTGTTTTTTTCTTCTCAATACAAAATCTTTATACTTTGGTAAAGAAAAATTGATCAAAGAGGGATATGTAATATGTAAGACTGTTTATAAACTCTCAGATCTCAACAACCTATCGATAAATACGAAGATATTAACCTGATTTGATTAAAATGTGCCACCCTGTATCCTCCCAATAAACATTTAAACAATTTTCACTCGTTATTCTCATTTCTCGAAGCACAAAATGGCTCTTGGCTGGCATTTAAATAAGTGTAGAATGTGTTGGGTATTGTAGATGTATTACCTGTGCCTCCGTGGGTGCAGCCGGTTCTCCAATTCCCGGAGTTGGCGTCGCAGGGTAAGCCACGCTTCTCAAAGCCTGCCCAGGAGTTACTGATCTTGCGATACCAGTAGCTGTAAATATTGATAAAAATGATCTGATAAGTCTGAAAGCACACATTCCTTTCCCAAACATCCAAAGTCCATGCAGGATTAAAAAAAGTTCATCAATCACCTGCATCGAAAATAATGGAAAAAAAAAACGATTATCAAATACATTACACACTTACTGGGTCCACTAACTGGCACACTAGACACAGTTGCTGTTGGCTGGACAACTTTACTGCTGACCATGGGAGTCCCAGTGCCAAGGACTGCGCCTTTGACTTGATAAAGAAACAGCAGATGAGAATGAGGGCAAATTTACAAGTTATATAAAGTTTATGTTGAGAACTTACGCGTTTGAGGAGCACCAGTGGGCCTGAGGGTCGGCATGGCGGTAAGATTAGCTGGTTTAGCAGGCGGAGGTGGCGGAACAGCACCAGAGACTCTGGGAGGTCCGGCTCGGGTCTGAGTTTCTTTCCAAGTCTCCATTTCAGCCTTAAGTTTGTCTATTTCAGCCTCAAGTTCCTTCCCCCGTTTTTCTTCTTTGATAATAGCCTGTCTATACTGTTGTCTCTCAATATCAAACTGGGCTAATTGTTTCTCAAGCTCTGCTTCCATTTGCAAAGACTTTTTGCTCTCCTCTTCGAGACCCTCGGCCATTGAGTCTATGCGTACCTTTTCTTCGCTAAGAATCTGTGCCAGATCTTCAGACCTCTTTCTCTCCTCTATATACTTCATTATTATCTTTTTTCTCTCTGCCAAAAGTAACAGCACTATTTGTTTCTGTCGATTTTTCTCCTCCTCTAGAGTATCGTTTGCCTTTTTTATCTCCAATTCGTATCGCTTTTTTTCCTGCTTCTCCAACTCCAGTTCTTTTTTCAATCTTGTTCTTTCTTTTTCAAGACCGTAAGTTATATCGTCACCTTGCGCAGTGTCGTGCTCATGTTTCCGCTTCTCCTCTTCCAATTCTTTTATCACCTAGAAATAAGGGTAATAAAATAGCAAAGTTTTAGCCCCGTTCTATTCATTCAATGATCATTATGCTTCCTTTTAACAGATTTAGACTTGCCGCTCTGTGCCTGATCTCTGCATCCTTCAACACTTTAGCCATTCTACACTGCGTCCTTCTTTGCTGCATCACCAAAGCTTCTAGACTAGCTACTTGCTGATCAACCTGCTTTTTGTCAGCTACTATAACACCACCAAGGACAGCATCGTCTCTGGCCAATGCTGCCTGGGGGTCGTTCGTTCCACATAAATAGCGCGAGTTTAATAGATGTTTCATCTTCTCGGACTGAAATTTTTAGGATATGAATTAAGTTTGGGGGATATTTTGTTATTACTGAAGTAAACGGTGAACGATTTTGTAGAATAAGATTATCAAACTGGTTTTTGAATGGTAAACTCATGTTTAGTATTGGGATAATTTACTTTTAAAGCTGCTATCACAATATCCCGTGCTTGTAATTCTCCTTCTAAGTATCCCAGGAGCTTAAGTAGATCTTTTTTCTTCAGTTTCATCTTCGGGTTTCGCTGTAAATAGTCGATTTTCTGGTTTATAGTCTAAGTTCTTGTTGTCTTTCAAGGGGAAAAGTGATCGAAAATTTAATGTTTCAATGATTTGTAAAGATTTCAATGATGAAAGGACTTGATCATAGTATGCAGATATAAGTCAAATGTCTTATCCAATTTAAATGCTACTAGAAGTTTGAGAAAATACAGGAAAGCTGATTGAACTTGTTGAGTATTGCAAACATGTTTAGTTTCTTCTCCAGTACCCCAACTTTTGATCAAATCCTCATCAGCTAAAAATATATCAAAACTAGGATGCAGATCTTGTTTTAGTTTCTTAAAGAGGTTTAACATTGTGTGAAAAACACGTCGTATATTAATGGTAGACAAATGAAAAATATACATTAAAGAAGAAAGATCATATCTGATGAATCACTAAATTTGAAATTTCTTTTGATCCCAAGTGAAATGAGTCAGTGGAATTTTTCTTCTTGGAAAAGTTAATCTCGTGATTCTCAGAATCTTAATTTCTAAATCACGTAATGCATGTCTCTTACAGCAGCTGTTTGCATTTGATATAGCATATCACAATGTCATACATGATTATGAATTAAATAATGAGGATTGGTTTAAGTCTGTAAACAATTGAAGGTGGTTTGGTTTATAACATGATCATGAGAGGTATACCTTTAGGGTGTTTGACGAGCTTTTGTCAATGGGTTCGAAATTGTTAGTCTGCTGTTGTTGTTGTTGCATTGTTTCTTGCATTGGCTGTGATTTTATAGTAGAAATTCCTTGCGATCCTGACTGCCCATTGGCGCCGGCTGAGTTGTTAACGGTCAAAGAATTTTGACTTTGTGATGCCATCTTGGTTCTCGTTGATAAATTATGACGAATCTGGTATCTATGTATGTGTATGTGGGTCGGTGTGTGTGTGTGTGTGTATGTCGGGTATCGGCGGCGGCGGTTTATCGATGATAAAATAATTGATAGTAGTGTTAAACGACCTGGTGTTTATTCGGCGTTCGAAATAAAAAATAATTCAGATATGCACACACACGCGATACGTGCAGCAGACAAATTCGGTTCGTTTCAATTCAGAGAGAATTTAGGGATCTTTTTATTCGGTGTAAATCGAGCCGAATCAACGGCTGTTGATTTAAACCTTAACATCGCGGATTCGAACCTTTAGTAACCGTTTTCTTACTGATTTTTTTCCGTTTCTTGTTGATACGTTTACCGGAAAAGCTCGCGGACCTTTATACCAATACCCGTATTTTACTCTACGACAAATCAATCTCCGTACGCTCCCCCGAGCTACAAAGTAGAATCAAGAATCTGACAAATCAAGCACAAAGCGAACGATACTCGATTATCGAGACCAGAGAAACTCGAGAATATCGAGTTTTGAATCATTCAAACTACTACGAGGTGCGATTTCCTTGTCAGCGCTACCGTCGTTCGAACAGAGTTTTTCAAACTCACATAACACTTCGGAATTAACGAAAACGGTTTTTTTAGCCACTTGTCTGCATCCGAAAATTTCTAGGAATCCAGATTTATTGATTTTTTTACATCATTTACTCGGATTCTAATCTGTTAACATAACTTTATTATTTCTACAAATTTTGGGAAAATTACATATCTTCTTTACACGATAGTATCGAGATGGTGTTATTTCCTTCTCGTAGCACTTGAAAGCTTGAAAAGAAATGCATTATACATTGCCTTAACCATCGTAAGTCAATTAAAATAAGAAAAGTGGATATAGGTACTATTATCATTGAGTAAAGCTTTACTCAATGCTATTATGAGAAGAGTGAGTCTTCGATTGGTAAGGCAGAGTGTGATTACATCAGCAGAGAAAAGTAGTTGATACAACGTAGTACCAAAATGGCCAACAGATGTCTAACGTTACATGTATTATTGCCTGAATAAAAAGATGTCAAGAACAGTCTGAAAGCGAACTGCCCAGCCCAGAATTACAAGGAATGTGTCATTTTCCCATGATTCGAAGTTGAAAATATTTTCGTCGAGGGAATTGGTCTAAACGTAAAATAAAAGAAAACTGCTAACACGAGAGATTTGATCCGTCGAATTATTCCCGATAATATAACCTGGACCGGCAAAGAAAAGGACTTAGCTTATCATAAACAATGGCAAGTAAATTGTTACAATATAATTTTAGGTTATACTCATGGTATCCACTCGGTACCGCCTTTACCTTATCTCTTAACCAACGGATATGATCTCAACTGGATAATGATATTTCTATGATTAAAATTATTATCTCGCGACTAAAACACACAGCTTGGAATTTTAACACTTAAATTTAACGTTTTCTCATTCGATTGATGAAGCATTATATTTTCTCATGACTAATTCGTTATTTAAAAAAAAAAATACAGCAAGAGAAAATACTGTCTAGCATCATGACTGTTCAAACTGTTTTACAGCTTTTTTTATTTTCCTTTTTTTTGTTACCTTCAATTTTCAGTCTGCAACATTAAAGCCTTACTTGATGGCAGTTCGTCGTACATTAACAGCTGCAATGTGTTTGGAAAATTTTTCATCCCAAGATGTTGAACGTCACAATAAACCTGAGGTAGAAGTAATGTCTAGTAAAGAATTACTATTAACACCAGTATTGATCAGTAGAAATGACAAGGAAAGAGTGCTGATTGAATCTAGTATAAACAGTGTGCGAGTAAGCATATCTGTTAAACAGGCTGATGAAATTGAGAAAATATTATGCCACAAATTTATGAGGTTTATGATGATGAGAGCGGAAAACTTTGTTATATTGAGAAGGAAACCGATGGAAGTAAGTTACTGGGTTTCTTTTTAAGGAACAATAGTTTATTTCTTTTTCGTTTGTACATTAATAAGTTGCAAATGCTCACAGAGATCTTTTTCATTACAGGGTTATGACATTAGTTTTTTAATAACAAACTTTCACACAGAACAAATGTTTAAGCATAAGCTAGTTGACTTTGTGATCCACTTCATGGAAGAGATCGACAAAGAAATAAGCGAAATGAAATTATCGGTGAATGCGAGGGCCCGAATTTGTGCGGAGGAATTTTTAAAGAGGGTTTGTATTTGTTGTTTTAACAGGTTTTTTTTTGTTTTCTTCGTTCTATGCCCATTCATAAAACATTTCTTCTAACATTAGAATTGTTTTTGTATGTTTCTAGTTTTAGCCTGTCCAACAAGCTGGCAAAAAATGCAAAAGTCGTTGTGGGATATATTCGAAGTTGTGCTGAAAACACGCTCAAACATTCAAAAATCGAAAACATTAAATAAAGAAACGAAAATATATAAAACTGAACATTCATCCTTCGTTCATCTCAGATTTTCATCCGTTCAATTTCAGTCGCTCGATTAGACTTTGGTATATATGTATGTTATATTCGTTTTTGTTTACTATGTTTTTTTTTTTTTTTGTTTTTTTTTTTTTTTTTTACTTGCCGCTGGTACGTCATTTAGTGTGTACTTTTGAGAAATAGAATACTGTAATAAATAAATAATAATAATTGTAGTAATAATGCAAAATATAATTTTTTCGAAATCACCCAACCACAATCCCATCGTTTCTTGTATCTCCAGACATCAGTTCTTCCTATTGATCATTAAATAAGATCTTAATAAAATTTTCCGAACAAAATTAGATGCGATTTTGCTAGATCCTTTTCTAAGGATCGGTCCTGTTTTACCTATACATCCTTTATTTGCAAGATAAAGAAGAAACTGTCCTAGGAGGGAAAGTTTGCTCGATCGGTAGTTCCGTTCACCTTTTACATATGTTACATTGATACCTGGCAAAGGTTTCCTTGCTGCGATTCTGCTCACCGTTAATATTTACGCTCAGATTTATACAGAATTTTTTTTCTTCTAATATTACAACTATCGAGTATTTCAGAGTATTTTTTAATGTTTTATTGATAACAATCATCAACTAATTAAGAGTAGTTGATTACAGGTAATACTTCCCCTGTAAACTCCAAATTCAAAATGTAACAGTATTCGCAAAAAAATAATTCGAATAATTCGAATGAAAAAAAATTGAATATGAACAAAATTTTTTGAAAACTAAAACAACCCTCTGCGTAACTTAAACAAGGTCGAAGAGTATATTATAAAGAAAGTCGAATTTTTGGTGGCAAAGAAAAGACTGAATAAGAAATGAGAATGAAAATATGCAATGGGTAAGCAAATAAAAGGAGATAAAAAGAGGGGGCAACGAGAGAAAAGAATAAAGAAAAAAGAAAGAAAATAATCTGAATTAAAAAAAAAATAGCGATTCGCGCGCATCTAACCCCGTTTGCATTGAAGTAACGAGGAGGGAGGAGAGGGAGAAATCCCCACCCGAATCTAAAAGACGAGTAGAAATCGAGTAAGAGAGAAGAAGAATAGGTAGCGAAGCTCGGCGTTGCGTCGTTCGTCGCAACTCTTCGGTTGTTCAGAGCTTGCGCGTTTGAAAACGTTGTGCGCCCCCTCGACCCCCGTGTACACGCACGCACGCCGACGCAAGCGGCAAGCGTCAAGCGGCAAGGCTTGACTATATTCTCATCTCTAAGCTGGTGGTGTTCCACTAGTCTGGGACTGCGTCTTCCGTACGGCAACGCGAGGGTACCGCCTCGTAAGCATCAGCTGCGGGTCGGTCTGATCAGTTTGAGCTTTTTTTTAAGTGCGGTGTGTGTTTAGGTAGGATGCTTGTGCGTGGGTGCGGTGTTGCACCACCCAACAATTACCAGCAGCATCAGCACCACCACCGCAACCACCACCATAACAACGAAAACAACAACAACAACAACAACAACAACAATAAGGATAACGTAATAAGTGTTAACCTGCAGGCAACTGCACCTGAAACAATAATTAACAAAGAAAACAATAACATTTCCTGCGACCGCGTTAAGGGAAAGAAAAGGGACTTTAGAACCATCAAAAATAAGAATATAGAACATTATTCTGTTCACCAAACTATAATCGAGAGGTTGCAGTGTCTTTCGTCGTCTAGGGATTACCACGATACCTGTTCAAGATCATCCTCAAATCGCCACAAAGATCCATCAGCAACAGGAATAATACTAATAATAATAAAAATAATAAATAATAAATTATTAATTATAACAAAAGGACGGTTTATTACAACAATTATAATCGTTCAGGTGCAGTTCGTAGTAGCAGTTTTAATATTCGTTATTTTATTCATCGAAAGATCAACGTCTTTTACGAATTACCCTGTGCTGCTATTGCTGTACAAACTTCACAAAAAAACGCAACAAATTATAATAATAATAATAATATTAATAATATTAATAATAATAATAATAAGGCACATCACCGAAGTTTCTTCAATAATTCATTTTATTAATAAGGTGTTTAACATACCGCCAATATTTACGAGTGCCTAGACCATTATTGTGGCGGTAATAAAAACATCAGGGATAACAATTATAACTCATTACCGCCTACAATTACAAATAATAATAATAATAATAATAATAATAATAGTAATAATATTAGTAATAATAATAATAATAATTATCAAAGAAATCACAGCTGTTATAATCAAAACTATTATCCCCAAACACAACATCAACAATCCGTACTGACACCGTCTACACATCTCCTCATGTTCATCCCGGATACTCTAAGGAGCTGTATGGTGGAACCGGATGTGTCGACATATCTTCAGGCTCCTTCCGTAGGACAGGTGCATATAAAATTTTACATATACTTTAGCACAATTTATTGTTTAAATTTTTTATTTTTTTTGTTTTCGTTTTTGTAATTTGAGTATATGTATGTGTGTGTTTGAGTGTGCATATAGCTTTGCTTTAATTGTAAAACATATTCGCGTATCATCATTGATCATTGATAAAAAAAATTTTTTTAAATGACTAATATACACGCTCATTAAAAAAATATCCAGTCGAAAAATTTCGTATGAACAAAATTGATGAAAAATCGTTGTAAACGAATTCAGGATATGTAAAAAAAAGAAAAACAAAAAAAGAAAGAAAGCAAAAAAGAAAAGAAAAAGTTTACGATATGTAATTTTGCGTGGAAACGAAATTGGTATATATCCATTCTTCTATAAGTTAGTGATATATATCTTCAAGCTCTTATTTTCTCCTCAGTCAAAGATCGTAATCTTATGCTGCAGGGACTGTTCAGTAAACCTTGGCAGACAAAGATGTCTAGCGCTATCTGATTACCCCTTTCATAGTTCTTATAGCTACGCGCGGTGCCGTTTGTCAAAACCTTTTTTTCTTTTTTCTTTTTGTTTTTTTTTTTTGCAATGGTTAGATGAATGATAAAAGTTCGTTCGCTAACTGCACAGACTGATACGTTTTTTCGACTTTTATATCAGACTCAAAAACAAATTTATATCAATTCGCCCATTGTCTGGTCTATAGAGTCTAGACAAACACGGGAATCATTCAAACCACTATACATATACACTACTTACGTTTATGACATTCGATGAAGAAATATCTTCACGATTTATGTGAGTATTATACTAAAATAAATATAGAAAAAAATTCTATCGTCAATTCGTTATTTCTATAATTCACAAATTTTTTAACAAATATTGTTCAATCGTACGCCAAACTTGTTTATATCATCCCCCCCCCCCCCCCCCCCTACCGCCTCCCCCTAAACGCAGGAACCCGCATGCGTTTGCTCAACGTGCGGGGAGACGGTCTAGACAAACACAAACACCCCTTTCCCAACCTGCGCACCCCGAGGGGTAAGAAAAAAAAAAAATTAATAATTTATCATATATACGATATTCGATTGGAAATAATTATTTCGTCGATAAAATTTTATTATCCCGATAAGTTTAAAAACTGCGTTAAGAAAATTGTTAGAAACTGGTATAATATGTATAGGTATGTATTGTGCACCTACATATATATATACGGTTTGATAAAAAACGTTTCTATGATAAAATGTGAATCATGATCGATATTTGATAGTTGAAAAAAAAAAAAAAAAGAAAAAATGGAAGAAGAAGATGTGTGACTCTCTATTATGAGACTTAACTGCAATATGAAATCGCGTTTTGTCTTGTAACACCAGAACATCGTGTCTGTCCACAGTCTCGCCAGACAGAGAAGTTTGGCTATCGATTGGCTGCAGCAGCCTAGTGGTCGCCTACAACCATTCCACTACTGGAGTGTGGAGTTTTGTATGTATGTATCTATGTACGTATTGTATGTACATACTACATAGATACAGTTATACATATATGTATAATAGTCTCGAGTCGTTGTGAGATTTCAGATTCCTAAAAATCAGAAAACTACGTAGAGAGAGAGAGAGAGGATCGTCGATGTGATTTCGGAGTCCAATCTTAAGACAATATTATCATCAATGTCATCGCTTCTTATTTCTCTACATTCACCATAAGGTTGTAAACGCCAAAAATGCAATTTTAGTATCAGAAGATCGTATAATATACATTTTTTTTCTTCTAAATTCGCTTCATTTCTAAATTCTTTTTTATTCCAAAAAAAAATCCTAAAATGATACGTCGAAGACACGAAGAAAATTTTTACTCAACTGTTCATGCGTCTCGCGATGCACGCATATATTTTTATTTTTTTTACATTATTTTCTTATTATTTTATGACGATATGCATCGCTCTTCAAATATCCCGCGTCTTGTCTTGGATGCTGCAAGCTCGGTGTTATAGTGAGCCGCGCGTGGTGGCGGGCTGACGTTTTGGTCGTCGAGGGCAGCAATCTAGCAGGCTAGGACAACGGCTAATAATAGACGGGTTTGGGGTGCCATACCTGTACGTGTGTAGCCGCTGCTAGTAGCTGCGAGCAAGCGAGCGAACGAACGAACGAACGTACGTACGTACGTTCGGATGGTTGGTCGGTCGGTCGGCTGGTTCTGAGCAGATCGTCATTGCTCAGTGCCGTCGCGACTCTGTCGTCGTCGATTCTGTTTCCGCTAACGCCCCAGAGTTCTATCACGTCTAGCAAAAGATCGCGAGAGAGTTAGACCCTCTTCTCTATCTTTCTCTCTATCTCTATCTTTCTCTCTCTCTCTCTCTCTTTCTCTAGGGAGATATATATATACACACACACACACATACATATACATTATACAAATCCTCCCTCCCTGACACACACACACACACATACACAAAAGATAAGAAGAGAAAGAGAGTATCTCAAGTTTTGCCGCGTGTGCCAGAAGTTGATGAAAAGAAACGGTGTAACAAAACTTTGTTTTGTGCGGTGTTGTACATATTAGCTGATCTCCTCCACACTGCACAACGTATATAAAAACCATATTCAAATACATAATACGCACTTTTGAGAATAGAGAAATGTTAGAACTTGGACAGAAAAATTAACCAGTGGGGAAAGTCTGCTTAGAATAATCCGTGGGGGTTGAATATAGAAAAAAAAAAAAAATTAAAAAATTATGATCAGTCGTTGATAAAAAAAAAAAAAAACCAAAAACAAAAAAATAAATATGTATATTTGAACAATAAACTGTATATCGTAAAAGAATTGTATAGTACCCAGGGTGTTTAATGATATAGTGATGTGTGTTTAGTTTTTCATCTTTTTTTTTTGTCGTTTTTCAACAATATATAGGTATACATACATACATGATATAATTATACAGTACATATCATAATTTTTTGTAAATTTTGAATTTAATGTTATTTTTTTCTTTGATTTTCTGTTTTTTTTTTTTTTTTTTTAGCAATGTTCTGGTTTTAGAATTGCACAAAAATAAAAAAATTCAAGCGCCTCGATGCGATTCTGTCTTTTTATTCTTTACTTTTATTCTTCTTCTTCTTTTTTGAACATTAAAATATATCATTCGGTTGTTTTCTCGCTCACTCCAGCAGTATATTTAAAAATAAAACTTTTTTCTTCTTTTTTTTTTTTTTTTGTTTTCCTATGTATGTAAACCTGTATATACTATACCTACGCTTACGTTCATGTAAATATAGAGTCGGTGTATATATGTGTACATATATATATGTATATGTATATATATATATATATATGCGAATAGAGTTGCTATGATGATAAAGTTAGATGAGAACAAAGGGTTAAAAATAAAGAAATAAATAAAATATATAAAACCAAAAAAAAAAAAAGAAACTATAAACGCGATTTTGAAAAATTGTTGAACTGCAAGTCACTACATTAACAGTGTATAATATATATATATATATATATATATATGTATATATAGTAAAATTATACTATTAAACGATTGAAATTCGCGATTGTGTTAATAAAGTATCGTTATAATATAATCAGTCGTAAAGAGAATAAAAATAAAAAATAAAAAACAAAAAAAAAAAAAAACTAATTACAAAATAATAATAATATTAATAGTAAAACGAAGGAGAAACGAAAAAATAAATTGCAGCAGATGAGTCGAAAGTATTTAAGAAAAGAGGGGCAAGAGGAGGTCTTCCGCGACCACTTTGCTCCAGTCCTCTTATTCAAACCTTTATCACCTCGTGGTACCGCATCAGGCTACAACAACTTCTCATTCTTCATATTCTTATTCTTATTCTTTATCTTTTTCTGACAACGCGAAGTGTTTAAACGTATATAAATAATATTAAAAAAAAAAAAGATAAGAAAAGAATAGAATATAAGAGAAGAGAAGAGAATAGAAGAACGCAGCCAATTGATCAGTTTAATTAAATCTACAGAGGAATAAACAATATTGAGAGACGGTAGTGTGCTACAGCGGCCAACGTGCTTGTCACTATTCGATGGTTGGTGTCGCCAAGCTTTTAATGCTTCTTATTCCTTTTTTACGTTTTTTATTTTCTTTTTTTTTTTGAAGTGAAACTTCGTATGGGGGAGAGAACTATGCTGAGAGCGTGACGGCCGAGCGTCAGTTCGTCACGAGATATTCACTATAAATATAATGTATATAGGGCATTCCTTGCCAATGACAAAAAAAAAAATTAAAGAAAATTGTAACAATATCCAGATCGAAGCGGTATGGAATGCGTTTTATAAAAATAATGTTTCGTCAATATATAGGGCATTTCTTGGCAATGACAAAAAAAAAAAAAAGAAAAAATGTTTAAATACGTGATTGAAATTTTGATAATACCTACGTATCAAGGTTCAGGAGCGAAGCCCTAGCGGTGGGGTTCAGGGTGCTACTAAAAAGCAAAAAAAAAAATTCATTTCAACATAATAACTTTACATTTATATTTATATATCCATATATCGACAAATTCTGGTATATATCTCAGTACATATTGAAGAAGTTTCACTTCTGTCGTGATTCCCGGTGACGCAATCTTTTTATTTATTTATTTATTTATTTATTTATTTATTTATTTCATATATACATATAATACCTAATATAATTACGTACATATATAATAACAGTGTGCTATATTGATTTAAAAATTTTTAATCCGCAGGCAATTTATAATTAAAAACATAAATAATTATATAATAAAAATTAATTAATGAATAAATGATTAAACAAATAACCTAAAGCTGCATGATTAATTTTATTCCAGTTTAATTTTGCATGCAAGCTCAATATTTCTGTATACGTATACGTATATGTAACCTATAACGTGTGTGTGTGTGTGCAGTATAATGCGTATATATGTATATATATCATATAGTGCATGTGTTTTTCGTATTGTTATTATTGTTATTATTATTATTATTATTATTATTATTATCACGTGACTGCAGAGAGGAAATTATTGCTTCTTACGTTATATATATATATACGATTATTATTAGAACGACGTATATATATATTGAAAAAAAAAACGCTTTCGAAAGTTCTTGACGCAATATTTATTATAACAGAGAAAGAAATAGAAAACATATACCTCGAAGTAACGAAAGAAAGAAAGAAAAAAGAATACTGCAATGATGACGATGAGGATGATGAGGATGATGATGAGATAGAGAATGAAAATAAAATTTTTTTTATCTATATACGTACATATCTATCTATACCTAGTCCTAGTCCTAGTCCTAGTTCTAGTCGTATGTAGATATACATACCTGTACCATTCAGTGCAGCGAGAGGGGCGGTGAGGGTGAGGGGGGGAGGAGGGGATGGAAAAGAATGTTGGCAAGAAGCTTGCAGTATTATTGACTCAACGGTGCCAACAGATGTCAGGAGTCGAACTGTGTAAAGCTTTGCGAGAATACGTACATACATATGTGTACTTATATATATAAAAAAAATGAGCCCTTAAATTGAAAGAAAAAAAAAACCTTTAAAAATCAAACGACTTTCGTATGAAACAAAATTTCTTTTTTGAGACACCAAAATTTTTTTATTATATTCAACTGAACTAGTATATATATATATATATATATATATATATATATATATATATATATATATACAATATACAACGTAGAGAATAATTATTCGAAAAATAATTACCTACTGCAATTATAATTTTTCATTTATTCTTCCAATTAGGGAACAAAAAATTGAAAAAAAAAAAAAAAAACAAAATCAATTGTTAATCAATTAATTATCATATTTAAAATATTATTCAAAACGTATAATTGCAACGGAAATTCGTACGCGGTTACGCAAATATTTGAGAAGGTGGCGAGAGGTAGGGGGGGTGGATGGAAATATTTTTCGTTGTTTTAACTCATCAAATAATATGCATATACGTATATGTATATTATTGACATGGCTTTTATACACACACACACACACACACATACGTAGCCTAATCCAATCGTGGGGACAAAAAAAGAAAAAAATTGAGAATCCAAAAAAAAAAACAAAATCAAAATAATAATAATAATAATTTTTAAAAAAAAAAAGAATTTATAATCATATAATAATAATAATAATAATATTTGCAAACCGTATACCGAAATTCTGGGAATTTATTTAGTTTTGGAACAAACGATTGTGTCAATGCTGCACAGCACTGCAGCAATGCACACATTGAGAGAAAGAGAGAGGGAGAGAGAGAGGTCGTTAAATAGCTGTTTGAACTATGCAGCTTCACAAAGTCAGTCAGTAATTTATTATTATTATCATTATTATTATTATTATTATTATTATTAGATTGAATAGTTAGTAAAGTCTGATAGTTTCTACAGTCGTAGCTGATAGAATCGAATTTGGTCGAATAGTTTACTTAATTCAAATTATTATTATTATTATTATTATTATTATTATTATTATTATTATTATTATTATTATATAGGTAGAAGTTACGGGGGTTTATAGAACAAATATTTTGATAGGAATTTTCGTCCTCCAATTATACTAACAAATTATATATATGGGGATGTCCTGCACGTCAACTCAACACTTTTCCAGACCTCGATACCATTTTTCATTTTTTTTTTTTTATATATAATATCTGGAGAAAGTTTGAAAATTTTTTAAACATTTTTCTCGAATCTACCCTTTAGGAGTTATGATTTTTTTTTTTTTTCAACCTTATAACAAATAAAGGAACTTTTTTAGAAAATAGTGAAAATAAAGAAACAAAAATAATTTACAAAAATTATTCTGATGATGAGAAGAAGAAGAAGAACCTCCCCTGATCAGAGGAAAAAAAAATTTTTTTATTTGTCTTGCCGGATTTTCCACTGCAAATAGTTGAGAAATATATTTGTTTCCTTTATAGCGACGAAACTGCCTACTGCTGCTGCAGCTACGACGCAGGATCGTCGTCGAGGATATAGACGCAGTAGTAGTAGCAGCAGCAATAGGAAAGAGGAAAATCCTCTGGTGAGAGGTCAACGACATTTCAACCCTCCGCCCTCTCTCTTTCTCTCTCTCTCCCTATCTCCTTCTCATTTTTTCTCTATTTCTTTTTCCACCACTTTTGTTGTAGTAAAAGTTCGAATGTTTGACGTAGTAGTTTGTTGAACGAAGAAGACATCTTGTATTTCTTTGTTTTTTTCTTTCATCTTGTATACAATCTTTTGACATGTTCTCTCTCTCTCTCTCTCTCTGTGTGTGTGTGTGTGTGTGTGTGTGTTTGTTTAAAGTTCTTTACGCTGTGTAAGCTTAATGGTGTTAATTAGTTGTCAGTTTCGTCCGTGATTAACATAAATTGGGGAAGGGGAGGGGAAGAGGGAAGAAACAGTAAAAACAAGCAAGTAGGTAAATCGACTAACTGACCACGATGGGTCAGATCTAAAACTTCCCGCTCAAATTATTAAAGTTGAAATAAAATCGCCATATAAAAATTATATACAATTTGTTTGTAATTAATTATCGTTCCAAAGGTATCGTATACGTATATGAAATAAAATTTGTTTAAACAGGATCCCATAAAACTTTGATATCTGATCGGATGAAATAATCCAATAACTTCCCCTCCCTTTTTTTCGTTTTTTTTGAATATTTTTAATGCCGATAGACAGAAAGTTAAGGAAAAATTCTAATTCAATAAATAATACGAAGAGATTATGATAATAAATTATATTTTCTTGTTGTTTTTTTGTTGCAGGATGAGTTCCATCCGTTTATAGAAGCTTTGCTACCTTTCGTCAAGTCTTTCTCGTACACGTGGTTCAATCTACAGGCAGCCAAACGAAGATATTACAAAAAACACGAGAAACGAATGAGTCTAGAGGAGGAAAGACAGTGCAAGGAGGAACTCCAGGTGAGTTTATAAAATTAATAATAATAATTAAAAAAAAAAAAATAAAAAATCAACCCCCCACCCAAAAAAAAAAATTAAAAATAAAAACACACACGCAAAAATTATCGTGTGCAAGAAACAAATTAACGTAAATCTCATTCAGCTCTATATATAAGTTAAATTTTTACACAAATATCACATTGATAAAACGTTTACCGTCATTTACCTACTTTCCTCCCCTCGCTGCTATTCGCTACCCTATGGGACTACGGATAACCAACCGAATGTAGGGGTAATTTGGCTAAAAGCCACACCTGACATCCGCGCTCGCGTTAACACCGATTTCTGAAGGTATATTAGTCGTGAAAGGGGGTTTCATTAGCTTGATGCAGATTGACTAACGGGTCAATATATAAGATAAGATAAAAATTTAGTGTATATATAGAATAGCAGTCATGATTGCAACGAATGACATTTGGTAACAAAAAAAAATCAGAAAATTAAAAAAAGAAAAAAACTTGTATAAGAAAAAATTGAAGCAAAAAAAAAAAAAAATTATTCATTATTCTCTATGTTATATAGATCGAAAAAAAAAAATATATTGGAAATATAGATACGTAACTACGGTCCCGAGTAGATATTATAAATTTGAGGTAGAATTTGTATCCTAAAAATGTAAAAGAGTAGATAAAATGTGGTAAAGAAAAAAAAAATAAAAAAAAACGAAAAGGGAAAGAAAAAGAAAATACTGGCTGAAACAATTTTTTTTATTTTTTTTTTTTCATCGACATTCCTGCGTTATATATATATATATATATATATATATATACTTTATATCCTGCGGTTCTGGTTTGATCAATATTTTAATCCCACGTGATGCTGCTGCACCATCACCATCACCATCACCAGCAACACATCAGCATCAACATCAGGAGGAGGAAAAAAAAATAAAAAATAAAAAATATATTCAGAACCCCCTGGCTGTAGTATTTAGCGAACGCGAATAACTGACGAACTGGTGGTTGCTGATGCTGATGCTGATGCTGGTGCTGGTGCTTATGGAGGAGACCTCCACAACCCGGACCTCGATCCCGAACGAACACACATAGGGATAGATATATAGATATGTATATATATGTACAGATGGCTGCAGCAGTTATATAGGTAGAAAACGGTGTAAAGGTGCACTAGCCGTTTATGAAAAGCCAACGAACGAACGAACGAACGAACGAACGAACGAACACCGCCGAGTTCTCTTATATACGAAATCGATACCTGCAGTCTAGTCCGTACGTCTGTCTGTCCGTCCGTCTATTCGTGGTTTTCATCGGTCTACCGAATAGCAGGGTTCGCCGAGAGACCGATCTACAAAAAACAAAAAATAAATAAATATAAAACAGAAAAACAAAAAAAAAATAATCATAATAATAATGATAAAAATAAAGAAAATAATATATTATTCGAGAATCCAGGGGGAAAGGGAAAGGGAGAACCTCGCGATTTTGATGAAAAATATTCTTTTTGAAATTAAACTAAAGAAAAAAATAAATAAAAAATCAACGAACTGATATATACGTATCTGCATCTTTCTCTTTCTATCTGCGATCGTGCTGGTTTCGAAAACTTTCCTAGGGTGGGTGAAACAAACCGAATATATACATTTTATTTTTTTTTTTTTTCTACAAAAGTTACTTTCGAAAACTTGTTGTTTTTTTTTTTTTTTCTTATTTTTCTTTCGATGATCAAATAACGAATCTCAAGAAAAATTTATATATTTTAATATTATAATATTTAAAGATCGTTCATTGCAATTTTTTTATTTTCTATTTATTTTATTAAAATACGTGGTGGTACGTCTCTTCGATTTTTATATCTCGAGAACTAATATATTTGAAAAGATTCTGTGTAGTTAGTTTTTTTTTTTTTTTCAAAATTCAACACTCTACTAAAAAGGTTTCTTCGTCTTTTTAATTAAATCTAATCATTACCGATTTATTCATGATTTTATTAACATGATTAATCAAATCGTTATTAACATGAATAACTCGGAAACAGTTAGACGTATCGAAAAAGTTCAAGATATCTTTTTTTTTAAACGTTCAATCTCGAACAAAAGTAGCTATACAGAATTTTTCGAAATAGATTAGTTCCTGAGATATAAAAATCGAAAAATGCCCATATGTATTTTAGATAGAAAATAAAAAAATATCAATGATTACGAACTTTAAATATTAATATCAAGAGCCAATTGTTTCGTTATTTTTTTTTTTGGTTCTTGAGACTCGTATACTTTGATTATAAAGAACAAGTTTTTGAGAGTAACTTTTGGGGTAAAAAAAAAAAAAACAAAAAGTAGTTTTATTTGACCCACCCTAACATACACGTACGTATATAAATCCATTGTACATTTAATTTCAAGAACTACGTTCGCTGACCACAATAGCAATAAATTTTATACCTCATGTAACGTACATACATATATACATATATATATGTACATTCGCTATATGTATATGTGTATCTATATAGTTCTGAATTTATTTTATCTGCAAAGTTGTACATCTATTTGTTTTTTTTTATTTTTTTTTTTTATTTTTAATATTATTTGTGTATCAGTAAAGTAAGTATATATATATACATGTGAGAAAGAGGATATATATATATATA
The DNA here is from genome assembly GCA_963924015.1 of Macrophya annulata. Lineage (NCBI taxonomy): Eukaryota > Metazoa > Arthropoda > Insecta > Hymenoptera > Tenthredinidae > Macrophya > Macrophya annulata. The sequence continues at coordinate 319,467 of OZ001264.1, read as the reverse complement.
TATATATATATATACATATAGGATGAAATCGAAGATGAATGATTTGTTGATGAAAATTAAGTATCGTATACCTACATATATATGTATATGTACATAAATATTGTTCGAATATTCTTTTTTGTATATAGAGTATATGTATCTCGTATATATGTATGTTATATAGAACAACGAATATCCTTCCACAATAGTTCGTATAGAGCTGGAAATATGTATGTACATACATAGGTGAATTGCCTACCCTGTATATAGTATAGTATATACATATATATATATATATATATATATATATATATATATATGTATGTACGATGTATGTATGTGGTAGAGGAGCGTCGGGGCGACGGAGGCTGCGGCTATGTGGCGCCTACCGTCCACCATCTATAATCTCTATGCGGATATCGATTTTCCTCGTTGTATTTCCTAAATTTATGCAAACTAGCATTCTCTCTGTCTTGGTTAGTCGCGGAACTATCTATCTATCTATCTATCTATATGTATACATATACATATACATATATACTTACACCAATCTCTCTACACATATAATATACACATATGTATATACCTACACTGCACACATACATATAAAGTATATACATATATAATATAGACCCAGATCTATACCGAAAAAGGCATAATTTGGTGTATGGTGCAGGTTATCCCCCTTTTCCTAGTGTATGTACCTATAACACCTATAACATCAGTATTCAAAAAATTATTTAATACCTTAAAAAATGTTGAAAATAATAATAATAATAATAATAAAACAACATATTTTTTTTTTACTATATATACAACGTCAAATCAAAACTATGATTTGAAATTTCTTTGATATAATATACTTATATATATTTTTTTTGTTGTTGTAAGTTTTTGTTTTTTGACGATTTTTCTGTTCGAAAACCATAAAAAAAATAAATAAATTCAAAAGTATATAAGGGATTTTGAAATGGATACATATATACGTCAAGTCTTAAGACTTAAGACTTAAGACTCAAGACTTAAGGTGAGGTAACGCTTATCAGTTGTCTCCACAAAAAAAGAAGCTGCAGCACAATGACAATCCAGTGGGTTTCGATTTCTTCCTTTTATTTTTCTTTTGCGTTTTTTTTTTTCTACAGACGATATATACGAATCTTCTTTTTGTTTCCCCACAGTATAATAAAATGCTTATTATTATTATAATGAAATCATTACGTGTATAAGTTTTAAGAGTTGACATTAAAAGGTAGACATGTAACACAGCGCGGTAATTTCAGCAACTAAATAGTAGTGTTAGTATAATAATAGCGAAAAGTTCTATATCCCCCAACAAACAAACACATGTATGTACATATATACATACATAAATGCGTTATAGACATGTATGTATGTATATATATCCACGTATGTAGAATGCCTAATTTGGTTATAATCTGTGCACAAACCCAAACAAACGTCCAAGCATGGCAAGCAAGATGTATGTATGTATGTATGTATATATGTAGCTGTACATACAATATATACATATACATATACATATATGTATAACAGTTTAGTGTATATTTGTATGCGTTGATTATAACCATTAAATTTTCAAACTCTCAGTGGTTTTAGGTTGTAGGTATGGTATGGTAGGTGGTTAGTTTTAGTCGGTAGAGAAAACTTTTAAACCCGAGTCATATAATTGGGGTTGGTTTAATTCCTATATATATATACCTATATACCTACTACTATAACCCTACGATAGTGGCATGAAGTTAATTTTAAACAAAAATATCCTATTCCTAGTCAAGTTGTTTTATACAGTACATATATATATATGTAGATATATTCAAATTTCTATTTCTCTTCTCTCTTCTGTTTTTTGTTTAATTTTTTTTTTGTTCTCTCCCTTCCCTCCACCCTTTCTTTTACTTCTTTTTCGAACTGTGCTGCTGCGGTACTGCATATTACCCCCATCTGCAAGGCAGCAGTAGCAACGACAGTACCTACCTACCTACCTACGTGGTTCGTTAAATTTTAGGTATAAAATTATCATGGAGAAATGAAATAACGAAGAAGAAGTATGAAAGTAAGGAAAGAGGATAAAAAAAGACTCTATTAGCAATTAGTTTGTTCGTGGTTGATAATAAATTTCGAGCTGGACATATAACAGAAGATATAAATTTTTGGTACATATATATTAGACTGGGCCAAAAAAATCGACTATTTTTTTTTTTTTTTTTTAAGTATATCGAAAATATTGTTTGGGGTGACGAAAAAAAAAATTATTGTGAGAATTTGAGTCCTTAATATTAATATTAAGAGGTCTATCATCGCAATTTTAGATTTTTTTTTTCCTGAGCAGGTTTTTGTCTCAGAACTTCAAAACCATTGAGTTAAACAAAATTGACTCGAAGATATTTTTCGAAGGAAATTGAATGCTCTAGAATAAAGGTCTGATTGAAATTTTCCGTCAGATGAACCGTTTCCTTACAATCATGCCTTAAAAATTGGTATAGGTTTACAATTTGATCTTTCAACTTCGGAAGATCAAATTGTAAAACTATACCAAGTTTTTAAGGAATGATTGTAAGGAAACGGTTCATCTGACGGAAAATTTCAATCAGACCTTTTTTCTAGAGCATTCAATTTCCTTCAAAAAATATCTCAAAGTCAATTTTGTTTAACTCAATGGTTTTGAAGTTCTGAGACAAAAACCCGCTGAGGAAAAAAAAAAAATCTAAAATTGCGATGATAGACCTCTTAATATTAATATTAAGGACTCAAATACTCGCAATAATTTTTTTTTTTGTCACCCCAAACAATATTTTCGATATACTTTAAAAAAGGAAAAAAAAATAGTCGATTTTTTTGGCCCAGTCTAATATATACATACACACAAAAGTGAAGTTGAATATATGTAAGCCATAGCAACTGCTGCACCGTTGAATTTATATGCTGTAAAAAGCTGCAAGTATACGTAGTTTCAAGTTTTCTAATCTAGAGATTTCTGGGCCTCGGAGAATAAGAGGAGAAATTTAGAGGAGAAGTATGGGGCTGGAGAAGGCTGCAGGCATGAAGCTTTCGGTTGAATGTAATTCATCCGCTGCGTCTGACGTAGCAGAATTGCTGGGATGTTGGAGAGTGCAGGTCCTGGAATTGCTGCTTTTCTCATATACCTATATCTATACCTATATGTATATTACGTAGGTTATATCATAGGATAGATAAAAAAAAAAAAAAAAACGCATAACCTCAAACGCAGTAAAACTCGAGCTACTTGCTGTGCAGTAAAATAGTAACAATTGTTATACATATTGCGAAATGCAAAATCAGATTTTAAAATGCTCTAAATTGGGATGGGATATAATAAATCGACTATTTATTTTTCTTCTTTTCAAGAGGTCTTTTCAAAAACTTATTCTTTGTAGTCAAATAACGAGTCTTAAACAAAAAATGAGCTATAAATCATAAAAAATAACCATTTTTCATTATACCCCCTCTATTAATATATATTTAGAAAAATTTTCACTATTTCTTTAGACTCATTTCTTCTACCTTATATATATATAATATACATATATTTAATATCCCAACCCTCTTGCCGCACTATAAGGTACTAATGGACGCTATAACTTTGAATTTCTCGGGCATGTTTGTGATTCTCTTTTTTATTTTGTTATTTTTTTTTGTTTCGTTTTTTTTTTTTGTTTTTTTTTGTCTTCACCCCTAGACACATTCTTCTTTATATATATACTTTATATACACGATTCGCGCAAGTATGTGCGTGTACATATAAGTATACATATACATATATATACGTATATTGTAAATATGTATAAAGATACTAAAGTGAAAAGTCTGAGCGAGCTAGGGTTGTTAAATCTGTCAAATTGACTGATGGGGAAAAGGCTAAGCCTAACAATACACATCCGAAGGCGTATCCTCCAGACTTCTATTTATCTTCATAAAAATTCGCGTATGTGTATGTAGGTATGTATATAAACGCCAGACTTTCGTCTGCGGAAGAATTACTGTATAAGGAAATGAAAGAGGAGAAAGGGAAGGAAATAAGGTATAAGGAAACAGAGATAAAGCAAGGGAAATAATCTTTTGTTAGTAAATATATATATATATATGAACATATATACGTCGATTTATACATATCTAAGGGATGATTGACAATAGTTAAAGAATAAAAGACAAACAAAGAAGAAGTAGAAGATGAAGATGATGAAGATGAATATATATATATAAAAAAAAAAAAAATAGAAAACTTTTCAAGAAATCACCGAAGAAAATAGATCGCGGTATAGAAATGTATATAAGGAATGTTCTTAATTTGTCTGAAAGCATATTTTTTTTTTTTTATTTTTTGTAGTTTTTTTTTTTTTTTTTTATTATCTAAAAACGGGGGAAATAAAAAATAAACAAAAACGAATGAAAAAATAGAAGTAAAAAAAAAAAAAAAGTAGAACAAACAAACAAAAATTCTTCTTCTTCTTCTTCTGTCTTTTTTTTTTTTTGTTCTTCGTTTTGTTATACGCTAGCTAGCCTCGGAAAATATTTTTAAAGGAATGAAAAATACTCAAGTCTTTCCCTGCCAAGGATCTTGCGATTTCTACGAAGGATTGTCCCGATGATAAAATGCATTTGGATATCTGGGTCATGTGCAGAGAGAAGAGGATTTTTTTTTTTTTAAACATTTTATAGCCGATAGAAATAACAACTAAACATATTTTTGGTATTAATCTCATCATGGTATAGAAAAAATAGTGGTGCAGAGAAAACTTCAGAAGAGAAAGAAAATTAAAAAAAAAATTATAGGCAATGTAATATATGATAATATCTTTTAACGATGGATCGACAGATTCATTACATTATATCGTTCGAGGGTTCTTTCACTTTTTTACCTATATATTTTATTTTCATTTTAATTTTAATTTTTAATGTTATTTTTATTAAAAAAATAATTTTTTTCTATTTTATTAGTCCTTACGGTATATGTATGGTACTTATACCAATATAAGAAGGGGTAGGTGGGAGGGAAAAATAGACTGGGGATATATTTATTAATTTGGCACTGAGCCCTGCACCGGATAACCTTACGTTACAACGTTATGACGCGTACAAAGCTATACCGTCCAGATTTCTTTATAGGCAATTCCAGAGACTGCATAGAGTGTTGTAAATATTACCTCTAACCCCTACTTCTCATTCTACTTTTTATTTTTCGTTTTTCTAAATATACTATATACTTTTCCCTACATATTCTCATATACCTATAATATATTATATACACGTATATCTATGTATGTATTCGACTTATTCTCCATTCGGTTAAAAAGAATAAACGTACATATTTATATTTTATTTTTAACTGATGCTGTATATGTATACCTACGCGGTATAGGTACTGCACTTACTTCTTATACTGCTGTTTCTGCTGCTGGTGCAGTACCCATAGATACTCAAATCTTCTTTTTTTTTTATATATTATTCTTCCGTTTTTTTTTTTTTTATTTACCACCACCAGATTTTTATAGCTGTCTTTATACACCCCGCCTATATATACATATATAGGTATAGGTACATACATACATATATCAAAACCTCTTTAAGTTTCCGGTTTATATGTATGTTCGTGAATTTCATACTAACATTATACTACATATAACCCTCGATAAATTTTCTATACAAAGAAAATTTTCTTCTATGATATATACCTATAATATATATATATATACATTGTATATATACGAATTTTCTTTTGGTTCTGTAAGATTTCTTTTTTAGTTTTTTCTTTTAATTTTTTTCAATTTTTATATATATATTTATTTATTTATTTTTTATATTTTCTTTACAAATTAATTACATATACCTATAACTATACCCCGTAATATACTCGTGCTATGCGTTATACATACATACATATCATATTGTATAGGGATCAGTTTGAATTCATTCTCGTCTGACCGTCACGCGCTGAAATCACTTAACAGTAGTTCAGCCCTCGCTATGTCAGGCGCGTCTGACTCCAGAAGTTGATTTCTACTTCGACTGTCTAACCGATTCGACGCGTATATCCAAGGTGATAGCTTATACAACCTCTCTCTATCTCTTTATCTCGGTATCGAAAGAGTTATAGGTATGTAGTTCTTCGTATTTTTTTATTTCTTTTTTTCATTTTTACTTCATTTTTTAGACAACTTATGTATATATATATATAAATATGTATCAACACATATTACACGGATATACATAATTAAAATAAAGTAAAAAAATTCATTTATACATATATCGGTATATACATATACATATATGTATGTATAATTAAAATGAAACACCCCGTAAATGTGTATGTAAGATATGTATATGTTATAGGTATATGTACATACATTTCTCCGTGCAATGGCTATATATATACATATATAGAATATACGTATAGTATATATGTATAGGTATATGTATATACACAGAGACAGTAGGTACTTCAGCTAGAGCCGAAAGCAACCCTGCACCCGAAAAACCAAATCGATAGGCTCATAGCATACTGTATATATATATATATATATATATATATTATATATATGCATCTAACTATATGTATGTATATAAATATATGTATATATATATACTATATATAGGTATGTGTATATATTTTATATATATATGTATATACATAGTTACGGGGGTGGCCTGAATCTAGCTCTCTACTATTTCGCGCTATATATGTATATAGATATAGAGATATATTTATATTTGTATATAGACCGCAGAAGCAGCGAAACAATCGTTGACAAAAAAAAAAATATATATATATATATATAGTATATACATATGCACCGTGAGAATTACGTGAAACTATCATATATATACGATCGTAACGCGCAAGCGTCGAATAATGAAAATTTTATGGTGATAGCCAACTCGTCATGTTAAAAAATCCCTAAAGTATAGCAGAATTAAACAATATAAGCAATGATTAACGAATCTAGGGAGATTTTCAGCAAGTTGGCTAACCCCATAAGATTCTTATTACCTATTCGTAGCGCCTGCGCATTATAACGATCGTATATATTTTAGTTCCACGTGATTTTCTCTTACGGTATAGTTTTTACTCGATAATATTATATATATATATATATATTATTTTATTGTGGTTAATGAAACGCTTATTAAACGTATGTATATACAACTTATATAAAAATTTATTGCACATTGCACCGTTCTGCATTAAAATATTTATTAACAGTATAAAATCTCTACCCATATACATACTTACCTATTATAGTATATACATGAATTTTTATCGTATATACCTACTGCTATATACATATAGGTATATGTATATGTATACGTTTAGGGTATACAGATGTAATTCGACGGATTATTCCGATCGATTAAGATGCAGCGGTGGTCTTCCGACAACAGCAGCTCGTTTGCATAGCTGCTGGTTGGCTATATAGTTATATATATATATATATATACCTATATATATACCCATAAAGCTCTATACCTTAGACTTTATTTATTCCCTTCACGTATCCGCAAGTTTACTTCGCATTCGCGTTTACATTGCACCGTCGTCGAGGTGGATATACATATAGCTGTAATAAATATATCTATACCATGTATATAGCGCGCGATTTAACGTTGCGCGTATAGTATTATAGGTATATGTATGTACAATACTATAACAACTTTGAATAGTTATTTGTATAAATAAAATTAAAAATAAATAATAAGAAACCAAAAATTTCAGAGAAGAAGAAACTAGAAGAGAAAAATAAAAAATATTATACGCGTGTATACATACATACACACATATATATATATATACATATACATATATATGTATACATAGAATAGACCAAGATGGCCGCCTTGATGCGACAATTTGCCGCATAATGGCGCCCGGCTAGAGAGTTCTTTGTAATTGAATATAAATATTAAAGTTTTCCCATTCGAAAGGCATTGCCTGACTTCGCAGCTAGCACTCTTTTCCTGTTTTACCCCGCGTATACTTATAGTAGCTGTATTACACTATACATATAACTATCAAGCCCGAAACTTTCGCCCGAAACTCTCAACCGGCATATATAACCCCATCGTCAGAGTTTTAGCTGTACCAGAAAACGTAACTATATATGTTAAAAATATAACGTCATTATTAATCGACAGAAAGATTGTAAATTTTTTGTTTTTTTTGGGGTTTTTGTAACCCTTAAATATCATTTGTCGTATACTAAAAACCGTATTTTTTTTTATTTTTTATTTTCTCATAAAGTAGAAGGAAAAAGCAGATATTATTATCATACTTCTTCCGGGTAATTTTCTTTTTCTTCTTCTTTTCTTTATTTTCTTATTTTTTTTTTTTTTTTTCAATCGCGGGTATGGAACCCGTGTTTTAGGATCAGTGTAACGTCTATAGACTAGTTTACTGCTTTAGCTGTGACCGTCGTCGTCGCGTACGTCGTTAGTCTAAAAATGCAAGCTGCTCTTTATTTTCCGCGGTCTAAAATAGCCTCTGAGAGCTCGGAAAGAGTGGGGAAGTTGCAAGCAAACCAAAACCCCTCTCGCTTAACTTATATACCACGGTACAAGCTAACCGCGAAACATCATAGTATAAGTATATTCGCAAGACGCGCAGAGATGAGATAAGATGAGATGAGATGAGATGAGATGAGATGAGATGAGCGGAGCGGAGTGGAGTGGAACCCGCCGCCGATCTCGGCGTGGACGAGAATCCAAAATAAATTGCCAGCAGCTGTTGCGTTCGGTCCGATCCGCGTACACGTCGACGTACCTACCTAACTAACTGACTAACTACCTACCTACCTACCTACCTACCTAGCCACCTTGCAACTTGCTCGATTATACGAGTCAGAGTCTCTACCAACGATCTTTTACTACTCATTTTAGTCAGATTCCTTAGCCACGATTAATGTAACGACATTTGCAGATGTCAAACAAACTCGGACGCGGCATCTCGTCGTCAGTTTTTTTCGTTTATCTCACTGGCTGTTCATTTTTCGGGAATAAGGTTCAGACAAATCTTATAGCCCTTGACAAAATCCGTCTTTTAAGTCTCTTAAACTTTTTCGATATCGTTCACCGTTTCTTAGATAAATTGATTTTATTGTTGATAGGTTATGAGTCCATTACGACTCTGTCTATACAGTCGTAAGTTTTTCTATTTATCTCCACGGCTATTAGTGTTTCGGAAAAAAGCTTCGGACAAAGTTTGTGTGCCTTTAAAAAACGCGTCTTTTATGTTCTTACAAACTATTCGATAGCATCCACCGTTTCGGAGAAAATTTGAGTCTAGTATCGATCGATGATTATTAGTCGGTTATGACTTTTTTCGGATTGTTAGTTTTTTCTATTTATTTCCGGGGCTATCCGTATTTCGGAAAAAAGCTTCAGACAAATTTTTTATGCCTTTAAAAAATGCGTCTTTTATGTTCTCACAAACTATTCGATAGCATCCACCGTTTCAGAGAAAATTTGAGTTTAGTATCGATCGATGATTATTAGTCGGTTATGACTTTTTTCGGATTTTTAGTTTTTTCTATTTATCTCCTCGTGCGTTAATAATTTTTGAGAAAAAACTTCAAACAAATGTTTTAGCCCTTAAAAAGACGCAACTTTTATGTCTGAAAATTTTTTTTAATAGTTCTAATCGTTTGGGAGAAAAATCGAATATACTGTTGAATAATATATAAGAATTAGATAACTGAAAAGAAAGATTTCGAAATTTATAATAACGGACACACCGCACCCTATATAAGTCGACTTAAAACACATGTATGGACACATGTCAAAGTACCTTATATATACGATATCGTTGCTTTGCACGTTGGCGATCCTTTTTTTCACTCCATGCACTGAATAAATGATTATAAACCACGGTTTTATATACGCATTGCGAATTTGTACATACGTAATCGTGGAGCACCTTTCAACGCGTACAATTATACTGATTACATTTATGCACCGCGTGTGCACTGTTGTACACGCAATGGCGTATCCAGAGGCTAAATCCAAACTCGATTAAGATTAAAAATATAAGATCTTATTATAGTCACACTTTAAGTAAAATTTAAAAAAATACAGGGAACACCATTTTTGTTTTCTCTTTTTTCTTATTGATTGAGGGAAGCAATTAAGTGGACAGGGAATTTGTCCCATGAAAATATGCAAACTACTACTTCATCATCCTCGATAATTGGAAAGAAGAAAAATTCGACAATTCTCGTCGCTCTATGTGTGATTAAAAAAAAAAAAAAAAGAAGAATTGTTAATTTAGTTTTTGAATAAAGTACAGATAGGTTTCAGTCTTGACCCTGCCAGGGGCTACGCGACTGGATGCATGGGTTTAACCACAGGCGAACAATTGCAGTACAAAACGATGCATTCCGTCGACTGTCAATGCACTGCAGTAGGGTTTCTTAACGTCGTTTTGCTATTCCATGTGCAGAGTTGAGGCTGTTCCCCGCTTGCGTGAATCGAATATTTGTTCATTTAAAATACTGCACTGCACACGCATACGTATAGGTATACATTTTTTAACCAAAGATTTTCTCACAGCGTACAGGTCAAAGAATTTCTCATTCCTTGATAGAATTTTTAAATACTTTCATTACAGGTATAAGATCCAGGTTCAATGAATATCAAACTATTAATTACATTATAGGTATGCAATTATATTGTATAGAAACGTCGAGATGCAATAAATAGTAACATTATCGTGTAAATATTTTTGTCACCTTAGTTTTTCGCGATTATCTCGTCTACGGTAAAGAATTTCGAAAAAATGTTTCGTATAAAAGTTGTAGAGCTAAAAATTCTGCGTTCAAAAATATCCTCGGAAGTTAATTTTCGTTCAGTATTTACGAAGTAACAACGAATTTACCGATTTTTCCATACATAAATTTCGGAAATTTGTTGTCACTTCGTAACTAATGGACGAAAATTAACTTCTGAGGACGTTTTTCGATGCGGAATTTTTAGCTCTACAATTTTTGTTTAATACTTTTTTCGAAATTCTTTACCGTTGCCGAGATAATTGCGAAAAACGAAAATTTTCGTCTATTAATTTTGTACATAAATCGAGAAATTCGCTGTTAGCTCACAAATACTGAACGAAAATTAACTTATGAGGACATTTTTCGACGTAGAATTTTCAGCTCTACAACTTTTGTACGATACTATTTTCGAAATTCGTTACCGTTGCCGAGATAATCGCTGAAAAATAAAAATTTTCGTCTTCTTCACGATTTCCCTGGCTGTAAAATCCATACAAAAATCAAGTTTGTAATCTATTGCAATTTTTTTAGGATCACACCTTGGTTCACTGAACTATTTATAAACTATAGTACATTGTGACCGTATAATATTGTTTAATTATTTCTCATTTCAATTTTTAGAACGAAAAATTGGAAGTGAAACAGAAATGGGCCTCAAGATTGTTGGGGAAATTGAGAAAGGACATCACCCAGGAGTATCGGGAGGATTTTGTGCTAAGTATAACAGGAAAGAGGCCGGCCATGTGCGTCCTTAGTAATCCTGATCAAAAAGGAAAAATGCGTCGTATAGATTGTCTCCGTCAAGCTGACAAGGTACGACCCTCTCATCTCCTTCTGTTAAAAAACAAAAAAAGGAAAATATTTAAATAAATTATTACCATTCGAAAAAGTATACACGTATTTTATTTCCTTATTTATACTTTTGCCCTCAGGTTTGGAGACTCGATCTCGTGATGGTAATACTCTTCAAGGCGATACCCCTCGAGTCAACGGATGGTGAGAGGCTAGAAAAAACGGCAGAATGTGCACAACCTGGCCTCTGCGTTAATCCTTATCACATCAACGTCTCCGTCCGCGAGTTAGACCTTTATTTGGCTAACTTTATCACCAGCCACGGTAAGCAGATATGATATAAAATTAATTCTGTCATAATCGCGAATTGAGAAAATTTACTCATTTTGAAAATTTTATTATACCGATTTCTATATTATTTTCATTTTTAATTTGAATTTGAATTCGATATAAAGATTGCAAAAATTCGAAACGACGGATTGAAAATTGGAAAAAATAATTTTAAGTTTCGATTTTTTTTATTTTTTTATTTTCTTTTTGTGTTTTCTTTCAAACAGAATTTTAGCGATGCTTTTAACGATCCATGCACGCGATATAATAAACGTGATGTACCATATAAACTTGTGTATAAAGTTTAGTACAATTATTGGCTCTCGACCTGAGTTTAGGTCGTGTCTAGTCGAGGGTCCGGGTTGGCAGCAATGTTGGTAATGTTTACAATCATCACAGTTGACGCAAAAATTGGCTAAGCCTACCGCGCGGTGGCACACGGTTAACAAGATCGAGAGAAAAGAAGAAGAAAAAAAAAGATAAAGAATACCGAAAAGAAAAAAAAAAGAAAAAAAATAAATAAAAAGGAAGAAGAAAATAAATGAAATAGAATAAAATGAAACGCTTCGCTGCCAAGACATGGGGTAGGTTAGGCATTCGCTCCAGTATCTAGCACTCTATATACTTCTATCATCTTTCAAATCCGTTATATATATTTTCATCGACTATTTATACCACAATATATATACCATACGAATCAGATTTTAATTTTTCGACTATACGTAGATTATTATTCGATCGAATATATACCATAAGTATATATTATGTATAATTATTTCCAAAAACAAAAAAACAACAGTAAATTAAAAAGTAATAAACGTATGGTTAATTTTTCAATTTTTATTTTATTTTATTTGGTTTTTAAATTTTTTTGGTATTTTTCTATTACATCCATATATCATCTCAGTTATATTATCTGGCCTTGAATTATATATACATATATATATATATATATATATATATATATATATATATATATATATATATATATATATATATATATATATATATATATATATATATCGCCTCCTGGGGTTTAGATTATTGTGCCACTATGTATATTTTAAGAGTCGCTGAAGGAATTTTCATGATGTTGATCGTATAAGACGTAACACAAATGATGATGATGTGTTAAGTGAGGTGCTTATACCTTCCAAGCTCGTGCAGTTTCTAAATAATATAATAACACACGCTGCTCTTTCTCTCTTTCTATCTCTCACCCACTAAAGGAACAAAAAAAAATCAAAAAAAGATCTATAAATCCTATAATTTGAAACCTTTTTTTCTTCTTTTCCATTCGTTATGATTTTTCAAACTCTTTATAGTCACAGATAACATTTAATAAAAAAATTGAAAATTTGTTAAAAAGAAAAAGACGAAAAGAAAGAAAAAGAAATAAAAAAAAAATTAAAACATATAACGTGGTATATATATATATAATTATTTGATTATATAAATTAGCCTGCGATCAGCATATACCTATACATATATACATATATAGGAGGTGCTGCAGCAACGTGTATTTATAAATTAGACCAAGTATAATTTATATATATGTATATATATATAAATATGTATGTATATACATATATAGCATATATAAACTGGATCTATAGTTAGTTTGTAAATTTGTAATATTAATTTTATGAGAATGTAAAATCTTGTCTAGGTATATATGGGATATAGGTATATAGTAGGTATATAATATAAGCTGGGTGATCCGATAAACGAGACACGCACCTGTCCAAGACTGAAAAAGATACTGCGCAACCAGGACAGCGATATTTAGCTCTTAGGTCGAACCCATGCCGTTCGTTGCAGCTAGACCAACAAATCCAAGCATCTATAATACTTTTAGTCATTTTTTATTTTATTTTTTTTCTAGTTTTTTCTAGTCTTTTCAACCCCCCCGCCTCATCTCACCACCCCCCGTGATCACAATTTTTCGAAATATACGGAATTAGATATTTTTTTTTTATCTTATAGATTTAAAATAAAAAAAAAAATAAAAAAAAAATGATAAATTTATAAAATTTCCTTGCACACGGCAATGATATACTAAGATTCTAAATTTTGACCTAATTTAACAACGTTAAGAAAACTAAGAAAAAAAAATCTTAGACAAAATTTGCACCGTCATTGTTCGTTGTAAATTTTTTTTTTTGTTTTTAGTAAAATTTAATACACTAGCATTATATATCGAGCATCAGTATTTAAGCAGCTGGTATATATGTATATACAATTGGTGATGGTTTAGTGCAGAGCGTAGTTATAGCTGTAACGGCCACGATGTCTGCTAGCTCTATAAATAAATAAGCGAACTGACTTGCGGCATGCGTATAGGGAGCCGAGGTTTGTGTAGTTACTACACACCTCGAGGCCTTGTTTCTTTTTTTTTTCTTTTCTTTTCTTTTCCTTTTTCTTTTTTTTCTAATAGGAAACAGTGTTTTTGGCTCGTCTCGTCCAGATCTAACCTATATCGGATAAGTTTTTCCTTCATTGAATAAGATTTTTTTTTTCTTAAGTATTTGTCATATAAAGTCAGTTTATAAGGTTAGGTAATACAGTTCATTCTCTACACTTTCCCGCCATTTATATTATCAGCTGATCTTCAATAACCGGCGCCATTTTTTTTTTTTTTTCTTTCATATATTGCATATTGTATAAAACTTTAATTATTGACACGTGTTATAAAAAAAAAAAAATGGCGACTTATATTTTTATATAGGTATAGTATATTTAAAATTTTTTATTGTTGCTGCAGTGCCTATATGTATATTATAATTATATACTATATGAGCTATACATCCTACACATATATATATATATATATATAATAGATTTCCGCGTAATCCTCGCATCGTTACCGACTACGACGACTACGAGGTTGACTACGTAGTAGCTCTTTAGAACCGAATGTTCTGGGGGCTAGTGTATTTTGGTAATATCTATTGCGTAAGTCGAAGAGATTTGCGTAAGGTCGAAAGTATACTATAGCGCAGTATATTGTAGAAAAAAAAAAAAAAAACCAAAAAAAAAAATAAAAATAATAAAAAACAACAATGCGTGGTAAGAGACAGAAATAAAACAAGTACAGGTATAGGTAATAATACGTGTATATAACCGATTCTCTATATACGCATAGAGATATTCTTATATAGGTATAATATATTCATCCGGGTGTACTTACGTTAATTTCCAAAAAAAAAAAAAAACATAAAAAGAATTTTTTGTTCGTATTTTTAATCGACCCCCCCCCCCCCCCCCCCCCCCCAGTTTATTCATCCCTAAAATTAAATTTCGGACAATGAAAAAAGAAACAAAGAAAATTAAAATAATCATAATAATAATAATAATAATTTCCGATTTCTTATAAACCGTGCCAAAATTATTTTAATTTTTCCCATTCATGTGTTTGAAAATTTTTACATTTTCAATGAAAATGACGTTTTTGTATATCTTATTCTTCTTTTGATTTTGTTTCCTTTTTTTTGTTTTTTATTGTTCACGTTATACCTGTAATGTATATATATACCTATATACATATTGTATATATACGGGGTGTCACGAAATTTAGGCACTCGTTTAATATCTACCTGCAACTAATTCGTTGCAAAAAATTGAGACGAAAGTCAAGTTTCGCAAGGTATAAATTTCGCGACATTCTGTACGAATATTTGTAAAATCGAGAATCAGGAATATATATATTACTACGTTTTTGTTTAATTGTTTATTTCCAGAGGTTCTCAACGGGATCTGCAACACGAGCAAAGACGAAGAAAGGAGACGAAAAGGTATATAAACCGTAAAATCATATACGAAATTTATATATATATATGCAATATAACAATATTTAATATACCTACACATAGATACATCATATATACATATACAAATATTAAAGAGTATACATATAATTTCACAATTTTTTTTTTTTTAGTAAAGAAAGAAAGTCAAAGAGAAAAAAAAAAAAAAAAAAAAGCTATTCTTAAATTTATTGTAACCACCAATTTTTTTCATTTCTTTTTATTTTATGGGTTTTTTGTTGTTGCAATTTATTTTCTGTCTCATACATTTTTTATACATTCAATATAACCGTCGTATATTGTATACGATAAATACCTATATATAACAAAATATAATAACCAAATCAAAAAAAAAATAAAAAAAAATTAATATATATACCATATATATACCTACACGCGTATATATATATATATATAATATAGTTTGAAAATATTGAGATCTTATGCGGGTCCTGCGTTTTCTGTTATTTATTTATTTATTTATATTTTTCTACTTATTATTATAATTATTATTATTATTATTATTTTTGTTCTCATCCACCTCACCCCGAAATACCCCATAAAATGTATGTTTGTATAATTTTATTCGTGTAAATGCTGCAGTACGCCAAAAAAAAAAAAAGAAAAAAAAAAAAAAAAAACCAAAAACTACAAAGAAATGGAACTCGGTGTATATGATCGTATAGGTATATACATGTATACCGATTCGCAATTATACATAAAATATCTGCAGTCGTTTATATACGAATTAATGTCCGCGGGTGCAGTCCACGTGTCTATATACCTTCAACCTTGCGCGTAACATGAATATAATCATCTTATCTTGGCAGATATGCAGCCTTGCGCGCGCGGCTATACATTATATATACATATTATTGTAAATATATATATTTACTATAATATGTATGGGTATAATAATCTATGATCCATATAATGGTATATATTATGATCTATAAATACTAAAAAGCCTTCTGCACGAGCGATATACATATATGTATATATACCTATAATAATACAAAGTCCTTGATATGAAATCGTCGAATTTTTATCCAAAAAAACAAAGAAAAGAAAAATTATTTTTTAACGAGACCTAAAAAGACCAAATAATAATAATAATAATAATAATAATAATAATATTAATAATAATAATAATGACATATACACACATATATGTATAGGTATATCATATAATATATTGATAAAATATCTTAAATATATATATATATATATATCAATGAACAGAAGAATTTTTTTTTGTCCTTTTTGATTTGATTCATTTGTGATATTCACTTTTTTTTTTTTTTTTGATTCTTTTTCTTTTTACAATTCGTTCGTTTCAATTTCTTCTTCATCTTTTGAATCTTATTTTCTGCATCTCTTGATCTTGAAAAACAAAAATTGAAAGAATTTAAAAAAAAAGATAGAAAGATAAAAAATAATTGAAATTAAAAGAAAAAATTCTGCATCACGTAGATTGGATCTTAATGATCAGGTATTTCGTGGGATTCGGTTTGTTCCCAGGTGGCTATCACGAACTGTACAACGGGGTCGTCTGCAACGACACGATCCTAGCAACTGGTGTCTTCAGTTCCAAAGAGTTATGGATGCTATCAAAAGGTAGGAATTTATAATAACAATAATAACAGTAATAACAACAACAACAACAACAACAATATATCCGCCTTCTCCCAGTACTATATACTATATACTATATATATATATATATATATATACATACATATATAGTATATGGTATATACTATTTGTATATGTATAGGTATATGTATATACATATATAAATATATATGTACCTATTTACATTAAATATATATATATATATATTTACATATATACATATATGTATGTATATATGTATGTATATGTATATATATATGTATATATATACATCACCGCATAAGATCTTAGTAAGGGAATGTTTATGAACTGCGTTTTACAATTTTTTTTCTCTTTTTTTGGTTGTCTATAATTTTTTTTCTATACCTAATTGATTATTTTCTTTTTTCTTCTTTCTATTCTTTTTATTACATACATACCATATATACCTTATTGTACATATAATCGTGGTATCTAATACAATTTCGATTTGTTTATAATATCGCGAAATTAATAGCGATGAATGTACCTAAATGAAAGTCTACGAAGTTATATATATATACATATGAAATGAAATGAAATTTTGCAGATTTTTAAATCGTGGGTTAAACCCACTATAAATTGTATATATATGTATATTGTATATATATATACCTATATGCTTCATGGTTGATTAAACGCATTAAATAGAATAATGGGGCACGGGCACACGCCGATACTACGGGAGTTTAAAACTGTATAGGTTGTCGGCGTCGGTAGGAGGGAGGGGGGATAAACTTGAGAGAGGTACGTTATTATGTGTTTGCAGAATTTCGCGTACGCGGTAGCGTTATAATGTTCTACAGTGCATAAAACCCGCGAAGCGATAACTGTATCTACCTATATAACCCAATAGATCCGCACACACATATATGACATGTGTTGATCTTATATACGCCTATACGTATTTTTTTTTGTTTTTTTTTTTTTTGTTATATATATGTATATGGACGCGATTTTTATAATACAGGTATATATATACAAAAACTGTATACATACATATATTATTGCATGGATTTATGCATATGTATATACCTATGTATATATGCAACGGATCAGAACAGTCAGATAGTGTGTGCAACCGAGAGATGCTTATTAATAGAACCGAACAATGCTCGGACGCGCGCGGAGCGTCAGAAACTCCATAGTTTGCACCACTGACTACTAAACCCCCGACTTACTCGATGAAAGCGTTCACACTACGTCGCGGCTTCATTCTATCTTTTTTTTTATATCTCTTTCTCTTTCTCTTTCTTTTTCAAAACAATATTACCGCGAATATAACTGTTCTTCGATGTACAGGGCGATTCAGGTTGAGCGCACGAAATTTCGTGGGTAGATTCCTCGAGGGATTCTAAGACTAAATTCCCTTTACCAAAAATTGGTAAGGCTAATAGTTTTCGAGATATGGGATATCTTAGTTGACCAATCACAGAGGGACTAGAGCTGACAGAGTCAGGGCCGAGTTAAGAGAATAAAATTTGCAGTGCCCTTGGGTCTCAGACTTTGAAATTTCATTTTCGCTTTTCGACGGGTATGTCGATGTCGTCTAAGAAAAACGGAAATACAATTTTACACGCTAAGACTCAGGGGCAATGTTAATTTTATTCTCTTGACTCGGCCCTGACTCTGTCAGCTCTAGTTGCTCTGTGATTGGTCAACTAAGATATCCCGTATCTCGAAAACTATTAGTCCCACGAATTTTTGGTAAAGGAAATTTAGTCTTAGAATATCGCGAGGAATCTATACCGAAAAAATATCGTGCGTTCAATCTGAATCACCCTGTATATTAAAATTGAACATAATCCGTTATAGTGTTGAAAATTTTGAAACTATATAAAAAAATACATACATGAACATACTATAGAATGTCTGAAAATTAATTAAAAAAATTAATCTCAAACTGTATATAAAATTTGTTGAATTAACAAAGTTCTACATTTTTTTTTTTTGTTTTTCAATTTATACTCGATGCTTTGCTTGTTGATTTTGTTTAGACGATTGTTTTATTCATTTTGTATTAAACAAAATTTCACGCTTGTATTATTATTTTTGTTTCTTTTTATTTTTTGTAAATTTTTTTTTTTTTTTGAGTTTCTTTTTCACAATCTTAAACTGATCCGATTTCCAAACTTTGATTAAAAAAAAAAAATAAAAGTAAAAAAAAAAAAACGTCATTCTTATATAGTGTAGTTACTACTATATGGCATGTGTCTGGTTTCAGCTTCCATACTGCATGACCTCAGCGACATGCAGCCCCAAATAAACGCGATCAAAATAGAGCACCCGCCGTACTACTGCAGCAGCTACACACCGCCATCAGCCGCTTCTGCAGACCATGCACAACCTGCGGCTAGCTTCAGTAAGTGCAACAGTTCCCCCTCCCGGCCTCTCCCTTCTCTCAATGACAAAAAAAAAACATTTTGCCTGAACATTTATTTTTTTCTAATTATTTTTCTCTTTTTTTTTTTTATATGGATTTAATTTTAAATCGTTGAAAGTTTAACAAATTTTGTAAAATTTTACAAATTCCATACAGCTTTAGACCTGCAAATATATTGTTGTTGTTCCTTTATTTTATTTTCTTTTTATATTCATTTTTTTTTTTTTTATTTGCTTTTCAAACAAAGAACGCACCGCGGTATGTCAAATTGCCTATTCATCGTTCTGTTTTACCGACGTGAGTAATATGAGCCGCGAAAATTCATCAACATGTTAATACACCAGATTGTAAAACTAAGAAATCTTGAAATCTTCTAAAAAAAAAAAAATTGTTGCATTTAATTAATGCAATTTCAGTTTTTATTTTGGTGCATATTGATTGGACTAGATGATTACAGGCAACCCAGTTCACTGCGGTGTTTTCTATTCTCCATAAAACCATATTGTAAATAATATAATGGATAAAAAAATTACTACTATTATAACTTAAACATATGTTTATAGTTATAACTATAAATATTACTTTTTCTTTCTTTCTTTCTTTCTTTCTACTATTCGTGTATAAAAATTCAGGTCCCCCACCTGTACACCAGCTCATAAGAAACGACAAGACTGAAAAAGCACCTACAGCTGTATCTGTATCGAGTGCTTCAAACTTCTCACCTGTCTTGAGGCCAGAAGATGGTCATCGCGGAGTTGATTCTCCCCACTCACAGACCGGTATGTCAAAATATCGATATTATACTATAATATAATAAATAATTAATAATCTAGTCATTATTTAAACGAATAACGAATAGCTTTACACCATATAAGGACTAATAAGAATATAACATGATCAGAGTCATATATTCTTAGAAAGAAAAGAAATTTTTTAATTTTTTTTTTCGTTAATTTCAAATTTCATTGAAAAATAAAATTAAAAAAATATGGTTATATTATTATTATCATAGTACTCAAGTATATGTAATAGTTATTGTTAGTAAGGAAAAGATATTATTTAGTTTTATTACATATATAAGAGGATAGATATTAGTTTTTTTATTTTTTTATTTTGTTGCTATATTTATATACACTTAATAATATTGCAAGAAATTGACGAGGGTATGATGATAATTAATAGGGTCGGGATTGGGGTGTTTGTCTGTGTTAATAAAAAAAAAAAGATATAGGTATTTTTTTAAACATGATAATTGATTGATTAAAAAAATGCTAGAACCAATATTATAGATACATACATATACCTATAGTGATAATATTATTTTAGAACATAAGATATATATAGATATAACAATAATAATAATAATACTAATAACAATAATAATAACAATGATAATAATAATAATATATTGAATATACTTATAATAATGATGATGATGATGATGATGATGATGATGATGATGATATTATGAGCCGATCGAACAAACATCTAACATCGAATTCTGACGCCACTTATATTATTATTATATAATACTTATAATCGCCAGCTAACAAATCAACGAGTCAAACGTTTTGTGTTTTCTAATTGTTGTTTTGTGACTAACCCGAATACGTTGATATATTGTTGTCTAGTGTCCAGTGTGCGATAGACCCAATACTGAGCTCATCCCCCAGGCATCATGCGTAAGTAATAAATAGTTAGGCGAGAGAGATATTTATACGTATATAATATAGAGTCGATCGTAATTATAATAAATAAATAAAATTGATGAATAATTAAATGAATAAATAATTAATTAATTAATTAAATGAATAAATAATTACTTCGCGTGCATATATATGATATATGATTACTCATTTACCTTTATTTTTTTTGGTTTCTTATGTTTATCGTCCTTATCAAATATTTCTATTTATATATAACATATATAACCAAAAATTTAATATTTTACTCTTTTTTTTGTATTTTTTTTTTCTTTAAAAATCGTATACTTTTCTATTTGTCTCGGTTCAGAAACAAAAATAGCGAATCATATAATATACGTATGATATATTATAATTGCGATTATAGAAATGATTACATGAATACGTCTGAAATTTTAAATATTCAAATATAAATAAATAAATAAATAAATATAATTATATAAACCGATTATATTAATATAAATAAATAAGTTAATATTTTATAGTAGGGACAGAGGGTCGAGCTACATAATTAGATTCTATATAATAATTAATTAAGAAAATAAATATATATATATTATGAGCGAAGATAAATAAAAAAAGAAAGAAAGAAAGAAAGAAAGAAAAAAAAAGAAAAAGTCTAGAAGATCGAATCGAAAGATGATGATAAATTTATAGCGACTCGAAAAATCACTAATCGCGGATTAAATGTAATGTCTGTTTCAGTCTGAGCCCAAGCGTAGAAAGAAGCTTGCTTACTCGGCCAAAAGGTACAATTCTGTGATTGGTTATGATGTTATGTATATCTATATATCAATATTACTATATATTATACCGGTATAATTTACCTATAATATACATATAATGTATATATGTCTATATTATCAGTTTCTGTTTTATTTTATTTTTACTTTTTTTCAATTTTTCAATTTTTTCGACAATTTCTGATTGTTTTTTTTTTTTTTTTCGTGTTTTTTTTTTTGTTCTCGTCGTTATCATATCTATATATCTATATATGTATATATGTACACCTATATATGTATATATACATATATTACTATTTTTTATTTTTTTTGTTTTTTCACACACCAAGTTGTACCGTTAATTATTATCATGCGTATCGGGTTTTTGGGTTTGTTTCGTCAATTATAACATACATAATATATCTATCATACAGTCGATCTATATAAAAATATTTCTATTCAATTTCGAAACTAAGAAAGAATATAAATGAAGAATACAAAGAAAAAAAGAAATAATTAATAATAAATAAAAATAACGAAAATAAAAAAAGAAAAAAAGTAAAACAATCGACGTAATATATATATACGAAGATCACGAATGCATTTTTTACCAAAAAAAAAAAAAAAACAAAAAATAATAGAAGAAGTAAATATCTGATCTGAGATTTCCTGCAGTCAATTATTATTAATTATAACAAAGAATAATAAATATATATATATATATTAATTTCAACAATATCGCCGAGATATATTGAAAAAGAAAAATTAATGTTCTGTTTTTTTGTCTTATTTTTATTTTATTTTATCGATAAATTTATCGGGGCGGTTTCATGAGACATAATACAAAAAAAAAAAAAAAAAAAAAAAAAAAAGCCAAAATTTATATAGAAAAGAAATGATAATTTGATAATAATATTTTGTACCGGGGGGAAATATATACATACATCGGATATAATGAAAAAAAAAAAAAAAACTACGATATGTATAATGTATAACTTGGTTTTTGGTAGTTTCTGCACTTCGTTGGTCTTAAACTGTTTTTTGCTATAAAAATGTTAGCGGATGCAGCCTGTAATGTATACCTAAATATTCTCTCTATATTCTCACTATCTCACTGTCTCGCTCGCTCTCTTTCTACCTTTCACGTCTGCATACATTACATATTATATATATATATATACATATACATGTAGGTATATAAATATGTACATATACGTGCATTAAGAGATTTTATCGAATAGATACAGTCCACTGCGCATGCGCGTTAAAACGTTCGTTTTTTTTCGCAGGACAACCAACTTATATTACGATTATTCCCTAGGAAATTTTTATTTTTTTGATTAATCGGACGCGAGTTTTTAATATTTTTTATTTTGCGCATGCGCAACTTTAACGTATATTATATCGTTAATTATATCACGAAAATCTCTTTGTATGTAACGTTTATATATATATATACTTATTATGTTATACTGCGCCTCCTGATTGACGTTGCATCGTTGTGCCCCTTAAATAGCCGCCTGCAGCGTATTAAAAAAAAAAAAAAAAAAAATGAAAAAGAAAGAATT
This sequence comes from Macrophya annulata, assembly GCA_963924015.1. Lineage (NCBI taxonomy): Eukaryota > Metazoa > Arthropoda > Insecta > Hymenoptera > Tenthredinidae > Macrophya > Macrophya annulata. Next base: position 295,735 of record OZ001264.1, on the reverse strand, counting down.
ATTATTATTGACTATACTGCGTTAGGGATTCGATCGGAAAAAAAATAAAATAAACTATACAATATTTATAAAATTATTATGATCATATAAAGTCTGTACCGAATTTAATTAATGATATAATATTTATTTAAAATTCGGTAAAATTACGACGTTAATTATGAGAAATTCTTATAGTAATTATAAAGTAAAGAAAATTAAAGCACTTTTGCTAATAACTACACTCAAGGGAAAAAATTAACGGCGAATACTCGATTATAGTCCACGAAAAAATGGTGTAAATCGATGAGAAAAAAAAAAAAAAAAGTCGAAAAAAATTATTCCCAAAAGTATCTTGAAGGTTGAAGTTTCAATTTTTAAAATGATTTTTGAAATAATTCTTTTAGACTTTGTTTTCTTATTGAGTTACAGCGTTTTGAAAACTGGTATTTTTTTTTTTTTTTTCACGGAGTATACCGAGCATACCTCGTTAATTTTACCCTCGAGTGTATAATTTTAGTAAAATAATTTTTTTCCTATCCGCAACGTTATTATAAGTCACGTTGCAGTTATTGATGTTCGATGTAATTATTCATGCTGTTACATATTTATTCTTAGGCACTGTTATACCGAGTAAACCCGTCAAAAACAAATCCGAGGGTTCATACTTTCTCATATTATCTTTTACTACTATCGGTAATCACTGCAGTATCGATCTCGGTTCGATATTAACGCGTTAACGGTTAAAAAAAAAAATAAAATAAATAAATTAAAAATCTCGTGTAAAAACGTGAGCTAAGAGTTCGTCGTATACGATCTATCTGTATTTTATTTCCGCACAGTATATTAAACACAATTTCCTAAAAATTGATAACAACAATCCGATAATTGCCCTGGGATTAATTTATTGACCGGTTAACCCGTAGCAGCAATTTTAATTATTATTATTATTTTTTGTTATTTTTCTTTTGCCGGATTTTAATTATCTTTGTGAAGTCTTTGTGATACGTAGAAAAACTGTATGACATTAAGGCCCTGGTCGAGTCGATCCCAACCCCCATGATGCAAACTTGGCGTCAAAATCGAGAAGACTATTATTTTGTTGCTCAGGGTCAACTTATTGTCAGAAAATCGACCATATAGTATACGTTTTCTCGTCATGCAGGTTCTAAAGAACCGATGAGAGTTTAAATTTTTTTAAATTTCAAAGGTGTTTATTAGAACGAGAACCCTAAAGTTCCGAGGTGGAGTGTTGAGCGGCCATCATTGTTACCGTAACTCGTTTTTTTTTTTTTTCTAACCTTAATTCATGGTTGAAAAGAAAACGTTTATATCTTCGATTTTCAAACGGTAAATGACAAAGTACTGTGATAATTTAAAATGAAATTCTTCTATTTTTTTAGCCCAAGTATAGGGGGCTGGAATATACTCAACCTTATACCCTATTTAATTCCATCCGCAATCACTGTGCCTCGTATATATTTGTAATAATATTAATAAGCGTAATGTTACGATATATATGCACCTATATATTCACGCGAGCTGTATATGGTTTTCTATGCTCTCTATGTCTTATTATTATATATCTATATGTAATATAAATTTGGGGCTCGAATTATATGATCCCGTTCCCAAACTCAATATTATAAGCTTAAGCCTCTATATGTATAATGAAAATGCTCAAAAATAGCTCATTTTGTCGCGTAAAACAAAAATAAAAAAAATTTCAATCCGGGCCCCGATTTTTTTTTTTTTTTTTTTTCTTTTTGAAATTTTTTATTTTTTGTTAGATATACGCAATGTTATTTATATATATATATATCTGTCTATGATCGTTATATTATATTCTATATCGCTCGATCGCTCGTCTGTCTGACTGTTCCGTCCGTTCCGTAAAAATTTTTTAATATTTATATATATATATGTATAATATCTTCATTAAGTACGATCAATCATTAATTATATAAAATTATCATATTTAAATTAAAAAAAAAAAAAAGAAAAAAAAAAATATATATTTGCAGAGATATTATAATATTAAATTTATATACTGCACTGATAAAATAATTTCTATATACAGTACAGATTCTGCATTTCATGTATAATATGTATAAACTGGTACTGAGGAATGGACCGACGGATAGACAGACAGGTCGGCCTGCGAGCGGGTAGAGATTTTTTATTTTTTATATTATATTATATATATATATTTAATAAAAGTTTGCTCACCGCGTCCGCACCACCAAAAAAAACACCTCTGTCTGGTAAGCTAGTTGTCGCTGTCACTGTCTATCTGTCTGTATGTCTATATCCCAACCCCTCTGACACCAGTTTGATCATTTTTTTTTCTCATTTTTTTATTTCTGTTTTTTTTTTTTTTTATTTCAATGAATATCTTAGATTCGGCAGTGCTGCTTTGATTCTGAATATATTTTAGATCTGAATTAATGATCATAAAAGTTTCTAAAAATCTACAAATTGTTCGATTGAAAATCGTAAAAAATTGGTATCTTAGAAACAAAAAGACGTAAATTGATTTTTCTAATAGATCAAAATTACGTAATAAACAAAAAAATATATGGTTTCTATTAAAAAAAAAAACACACAGTTCTATTCTCCTGACCTCAGTGATGCCTCCATAGAAAAATCCACCAACGCCAATTTCTTTCCCTCACTCTGAAGCCTGCAATAGTGTTTTTTTTTTTTTTTTTTTTTTTTTTTAAAGTCCAATTTTCTATGTTACGAATTTATTTGTTCAGAATCAAAGCCCGTTACTGTGCAGTAAACACTTATACGATCTATCTCACTTTCACTATTATTATATATGTACACCATCGCCAATGCTCTGGGTATGTCGTATGCTGGATGAGTTAATTATTATCACTTGATTGATTTGAAACCTTGATTAACATTATTATACTGGTACCAATACTATTCTATTGTTGTTGCAATGTTGGTGTTGTTGTTCTCTCTCTATCTCTCTATCTCTCTCTATATATATATATATATATATTTTGTATATATATATATATACTTATACACACATATATATACATTATTATACTAATTGTTGATGTTGATGTTGATGTTGTTACCTTGATGTTTGATGTGTTGTTTAATCGTTGTATCCTAATTGTTGTTTGATGTTTGTTGTTGCACTCAATCTACGATATATATATATATATATACCTACTTATATATATATACACATATTTCAGTCACCTCGTGCTACGCTTCGAGTGCTTTTATACTCGTATTACCTACCTTATACTTATACTAACTCAATATACCTATAATACCTCATTCGCAACGTGTAAAATGCACAATTGACAATCATAATACATACCTACTAACAATTCAAAGTAATATTATTCAATTGCTAAGTTCGAACGTATCAAAAATCAATGAATTCATTTATCAATTGATTCACTCTACATGCTGCGACAGTTGTTCAATAAATTTATATCCCATCAGCGCCAAAGCCATCCGAAATACAATTCAATATATACTTTTATAATTGAGTATAATACATGTATATATAACACGTTTAATAATTTTTATTCACGTCAACGTTAATCTTGATTTTGGTGGCGAAAAGCGCTGATTGGAATCATCTGAGAATTCACAAGTTAAAATTCCTGTTTCAGGATTACATTCTCCTCACGAAGGATTAGCGGGAAGTTCCGGACAAAGTATGTCGGGTCTTGCCTATTACCAACCCGAACATCCCGGGACTGCGGCGGCGGCAAAGTATCCGGAAAACGGCCACGACACTCTGTCAGATTTTGTTACTTTCGTTTGTCAAGAGGCTGAAAATACCCAGCAGTTACCTCAGGTAGATATCGTCGCTTGTATTCCGGCCAAAGTATCGATGCTTAGAAAAAACTAAGACCTAAGACTTATGACTTAAGATTCAAGTTTATTATTTTCTTTCATTCTTTCATTCTCTTGTCCGGTTTAACGCTTACACGACCGTGAAAAGTATTCCCTTCATCAAACACTGCAGGTAAACCCGAAAGCCGAAATTTCTAGTTCAAAAATTATCTAGTAGAACTTTTCAATCTGACTAAGACAGTTTTTAACAGCATCGGTACTTCCGGCCAATTATGCAGCGTGCTAATGTGTTTCACTTGCTCTGGACCGATCCAATATGTGCAAGTATATGACAAATACGATAAATAAATCTACAAGGATCTTTTTTCGATGGTAAAAAAACGCTCGGTTATATATAATCGTTAGAAAAATATCTACAACCGTATGATAAAATGAATTTAAATTTATGAACGGTCCAGGGTGTGTGAGCGCGCACGTTTGTATGGATGAGTGTCGTATGCCATTTTCAGACGCAGCTCGCTGGACCCCGTGGTGGCATACAAAAGTTTTCACAGTATTACCCAAGTTCGATGTTACCACCACCGCCTCCCGCGCCGATGGCACGACCTGTCGCGATCATAAGATCGACGGGGGAATTGACAGTAGCGACTGCCGGCTCTCCACCAACGTCATCGACGTCTCCAAACGACCCTGGAGATCTTGGCAGCAGTGCTGAACAGATGGCTGCGGCTGGTCTGGTCAGCTCTTCTTGTCAAGGTTCTGTTGATCCTGGTGGGAGGAAAAGCCCGACGAGGATACTGGTCGCTGCACCTCATACAAGCCGCGAATACACCTTCCCACATTTTCACTCGCAGCCAGGCCAGGTAAAGATTGATTTCAGAATTTAGATCGGCAATTTTAAAAAAATTATAAACTCTTTAGAATTTAATGAGGACATTTTTTTCGAATAGTGTATTTCTTTAGCTTCAAAATGAGTCTTAGACCATCTCTCTACGATCAATAGAACCAGAGATATTAATTCCTAAAGCCAACCGCGCGCGTGTTTTACTCCAAAATGCATTTGTTTAGAAATTTCATTAAACAAAAAAATTTATATTGTATTGCGAAAACTGTGTCAATTTTTTTGCATTTTTGAAACATAAAACAAAATTTTTTTATACAATTCAAAAAATACGATACACGCAAATTCGGTTTGAGGTGGATTTTCCATGGAATTATATTAGGATAGAGAATGCGAGTGTAAATTTAATACACAGGAATATAATGAGGGGTTTTATTCTCTTACAGCAAATCTTCACCTATCCAACCATCAGTTCAATGTCAGGTGTAATTTCCCCGACAAATTTATCCCTATTTTCATCACCCGCATCTGTGAGTCGACCTGTAGCGACGCAGAGATCTGTTGGTAATGTTCCTCCACGCTGGAGTGCGGCTCCCTTCATAAACCTTGAAGATGACTACAATATGATAGCTCCAATAATTGCTGGAACAGCCAGCGAACCCCCGTCAGCTATGGATGAGGGTAAGACGCAGCAAAAATGTTTGTTTTTGAAATTTTTTTGTTAATTTTTACATTGGGAATCAGAAAATCTGGCTTCACTAGAGACTGTCAATATAAATATGACTGGTAAAAAATAGTTTCCTAACTATTTCTGACCCAAGTCATTTAATATAAATTGATATAAACAATTTTTAGACCGGTACTTTCATTCGGTGCATGCGAACAGTGGGTTGGATAAGAGTGGGACTGGTGGAATGATGGGGACAGAACTTGGAGTGGGAAACGATCCGTCTGGCCACCACCACCATCAACAACAACAACAACAACAACAACAACAGCAGCAGCAGCAGCAGCAGCAACAACAACAGCAGCAACAGCAACAGCAGCAAGTGATGCAGGATAAATCATGTCGGCCTAAATCCTCCCCGTGACACCGGGGGTCTTCCCTGTTTCATTTCACACTCTCATATCTGCGCTTCTGTAGCTGCAGCTAGGTTTTAGTTATTAGAAAGAAAAACAAAAACGAGAAAAAAACACAAAAAAAAAAAAAAAATCGAGCAAAAAAAAAAAAAATAATTAAAAAAGAACAAAAAAAAAAAACCAAAACTCGCGCAGCAGTTCATCATGATCATTTTCCGTGGTACGGAAAGTGCCTTTTCATAATCACTCATATTTTGATAACCAGTTCTCCTTCTATATATACTGTCATGCCCACGTTTGCCTTTGATAATATATATATGCTTAGAGGAGAGCTCCTAGTTGTCTTTAAACGCGATAACCAGATTATAAAACATACATACTAGTGTATATAATCTATGAGCTCGCGGTCAAAGATTGATGAAGTTTCTTATTCACGATATATGGATTATAATCGAAAGCTTGAGGATCTGGAAAATTGCAATTGGAGAAGAAAAAAAACGTCGCGTTTCTCGCGCATACTGAACTCTAATATTGACAGTACGATTCCAGAGTATCAGGTGTTTTTTTTTTTTCTTATTTTTTCTTTCCCCTTCTCTCTATCGTGTATAAGAAAAGTAAATTTATTAGATATTTATGGACTCAGCGGTGAAATAATACGAATTCGTGAAGCGCCCGATTGTGATATTAATTTTGTCAAATAAAAATTAATACCTCATAAATGAAGAGTGTTACACGTAATTGTTTGACATACCTATTCATATAGGTATATACATTTTGTATATGTATATCGCTAACCGAATACCGTTCCGCGATTGGTAACTTGCTCAATACCATAATTGCCAAGCAATACTATACCTATATAATAAATTAAACGCAATACTAAATAATATAGCGATCGCGTATTAAATATACATACCTATATAAGATATTCTTCCGCAGAGTAACACCGATCGTTCTTCCATCCTTAAATTAGCCCAAAACTCTTAATTATCTTCCATGTCCGACGACACTGCAGATATCATTTATTGTTAACCGATGTTTCGTATATGACTGAAAAGAAATATAAAAAAATATAAATAAATACAAAAAAAAAAAAAAAAAAACAAAGTAATTAAAATAAATAGTAACAATTCTTTTCTTTTTCTCTTTTCTTATTTAATTTAACACGTATCTAGTCATAGCTGTACTTACGATTGCCAATTGATAGAATATTTTTCTAATAAATCTAGAGTACGCAAGACGATACAGTAACGATTAATATTTTTATTATTATCATTGTTATATTATTGTTATTATTATCATTATTATTATTATTATTGTTGTTGTTGTTATTGTTATTATTGTTACTCTTTGGAAAGAATACAATGAAGTGTCGTACGTGGTGGCTCGTTTTTATCAATCCAGCCTAATATTTTCTAAACTGAGCAAGCGATACAGGAGAATATTTGATACAAAAGTTGTATGATTCCACGGAGGACATTACAACTTTAATTGTCTCAAGTATTTTTCCCGTATCTTGCTCAGTTTATAAAATATTAGCGTGGTTTGAATAAAATGGACCATCCTGTATATGTTTATTAAAAAAAATTTTAGAGGATGCACGTATTTAAATTTGGTAATTAAAATTGTCAGTTTAAAAATGAAATGTTCGACGGACATGGAACCGGTATGAGTGGTAATTAGCCAGTTCGTTGAATCATTAATTATATATGCCTAATGCTCAGGCTAGTGCTACCACTAGTTTTAAGACTAGTGCGGCTAGTCACCGGAGGCTGCTATAGATAGAACAAAAAAATAAAGTAAAATAACATAAAATAAAATAAAATAAATTAATAAATAAATAAATAAATAATAATAAATGATAAATAATGAATAATAACAGTAAAAATTATAATACACTATTATACTAAACTTGCAACAACAAAAAAATCAACTGATTATCCTACCCAACAAAAAAAAAACAAAAAAAAATAAATAAATAAAACGAAAAAAATTTGAAAAAATTAAAAAACAAAAAAAAAAACAAAAAAAAATACAAGCTTCCTATACCTATTATATATCCAATCTATAAACATACCTATGTATTTATTCTTCCTATATACCGAACACCTACCGACTATTATACATAAAATAAACTAACTATTTACGTTCTTTGCGAAAGCTTATATGGTATATATATCTATATACCTATATATATATATATGAAAAAAAAGAATATAAATATAAATATGTATATAAATATATATATATAAATATATATACATATATATTTATATGTACACACTTTTAGAATAAACTGAAAAAGTGCGCTTCGTTTAGGCTACATATAAAAACAATTTTAGCGAGTTATTAGTTATTAATTTGTTATTATTGTTATTATTATTATTATTATTATTATTATTATTATTATCATTATTATTATTATTATTAATATTATTATTATGTATGTATGTAATATGTATAGTGTTTGATATAAAAAAAAAATGATGATATTATAATTGTTAATATTTGTATAGGTAATTATAATATTGCCAACGCTGAATATATATATTTAATTATATTGCAAAAGAGGGGTATTTTTTAGCATTTGTTAATATATGTGTGTACGTATATACATATATTACCTGACGAAATAATTATTATTATAGGAGAGATAGATATACAAAAAATTGAAGGAAAACAAAAAGGGGGGGGAAAAAAATCATTTTTTATCGGAAATTCATATTCTGAGATTGTAGAAAAACAAAATAATAATAATATTAATAATAATAATAATAATAATAATAATAATAATGTACAAGTTTTTATAAGAAACAAAGTTTCTTTGTTATAAGTTAAATTTAAGGATATACTTCAGAATTTAATATCCGATAAAAAATGACCATCATGATAGGTAACACAGCTATACATTATAGGTAGACGCAGATTTTGTTTGGCAAAAAATATTTATTATTTATTATTTTTATTATTATTTATTTCCTTCATTTGAAATATTGCGACTATAGTATGTATACCAATGTGGACTATTATCGTTGTATGCATGCATACGTTTGAAAAAGATCTGCGAACTGATTTTGAACTAGAGTATATATATATAATGTATATACATATAAGTATAAGTAATTGAATACTAATAATTGATCTGCGTTTGAATTATAAAAAAAAAAGAGAAAATATTTTTATAGAAGTAATGTTGTAGAAATTTGAGAAGAATAATCAAATAACAATTATTTCCTAATTTTTTATTGTTTAAATTTTTTTTTTTTTTTCAATTGAGATTTTATAAGAGTAACGCTTTAAAAAAAAACAAGATGAAAATATTATATTGTATAGACAAGCGCAGATCTATAAACACGAGGGTGTGTATATGATCCACATGTATGGTCCATTATGTTAATGAATTATATTATTATTATTATTATTTTCTCTTTGTTAAAAATATAACACGTGTGGTTCTTTTTTTTTTGGAATTTAGTGCGAATTTATTGAAGGCACTGTTTCAGTTCATTGCTAATAATATAACATAAATAACCATATACATACTATATACAATACAAGATATTATTTATGCAGCAAAAAACTACGTCAATATTGAATATAAAAGCAATAATAATAATTCTACTGCTACAACAATACTACTACTATTACTACTACTACTAATATTATAATACTATACTTTATAATATAACATATGATGATGATGATGATGGCAGGAAAAGGAAAAAATAAAAATAATAAGAATAATAATAGTAAGATAGATGAAAAGAAAAGAATAAAACCACACACACAAAAATACATACAGGCACACAATGTAAATATATTGATTAATTATATATATAAAATGCTAAAATATAACATGAATTACTATTAAACAAAAAAAACGGAAGAAAAAAAAATCGAACTATAATGATTATGCGGTTTACATCAAAATTATATAATCTAAAAAGAATCCTAAAGCCTGACGGAACTATATAAAGACGAAATTATTATTACTTGTATAATTAGTAGTCATCTAAAAGTCAAAGTCCATTCTACAAAAGTATAAATTTCAAAGACACGTGCAGTATTTTATTGTACGGTAAAAAAAAAAAAAAAAAAGATTCGAAAATTGTATCTAGTTTGGAGAAATTGGTATACATACCTATAAATACGTCGAATACATTGAAGTATTGAACAGATTGGAAAAAAAAATTTACAATAAAAAAGATACCATGGTTACTGATCTTGGTGAAACGGAGCGGCCCTGCATTAGATCGTTGTAATAGCCTATACGCGGAGTAAACATTTGACGAAAGTAACATATAAGAAGCTGGATATAATTAAGTCTGATCGAATGTATGTAGTCAGAATTTTTTGATTTGCTTAGAAAAAAAAAGAAAGAAACAAAAAAAAAAAACATATATATACAATAATATAGTCTCTGAGATATAATTAATAAAAGAAAGGAACAATTTTTAGAACGAATGAAAATATATATTGAATAAATACAATAATATTATACATATAGTAAATAAGTAGAGAATCGCTTAGAGACTTATGGGCCACTCTGTAATACCTTGATTCATATAATATGCAAGTATAAGCATACATATAATAGAAATTAATTAATACGATAAACGGTGAGATTATGAAACCATAGGAACTGATAAATAAATAACGAAACGAGCCCAACCAACGTAAAGTATATACATACATACATATATACCTACGTAGATATACATGTATGTATATGTATATATTATAACATAACTATAAATAATGAATAATAAGGTAAATAATAATAATAATAACAATAATAATAATAATAATAAATCTTATAAAGCATCGGGAATTATACGATGATAACGAATATTGATTATGATTATGATGATGATGATGATAATAACATTAATAATAATAATTCGAATTATTATTACTATTAATGAAGGTGGTATAACGCGAAACTATGATATGATATACATATATATATATAATAATTATATTATAATAATAATAAATGCAATAATATATTTATCGAATATTTATTGAGCGATAATACGTCATTTGAAAAGAAAAAAAAAATAAAAAATTGTGTAGTATGATTGTACAAAGATAGTAGATGATGAAGAAGAAGAAGAAAAAGAAGAAGAGGAAGAAAACACACACAAAAAAAAATAAATAAAAAAAAATGAAAAAAAAAAAAAAAAAAAAAACAGTAATAAATAAATAATGAAAAGGCGGATTTTTGGACGGGACGGTCCGATTTATGTATTTTCGTTTCACGATCATTTTTTTACGATTGTGAACGAAGTTCATGTTATATATCAGGGATTAGACTAAATAGTATAATATGCTGGGAGCAGCGAGGGATATATGGCAATATAATAACTGTCTAATAGAGTTATACCTATATGACACCCAACGAACTGCAAGTGTAATGATAAAAATAAGATCAAGACTCCTCCAATTATTGTATATGACAGTTAATGCCAGTTGGGAGATTTTTTTTTTTTTTTTTGTGTTTTCCTGAAAATTATAACGTGTACTTAATTCTGGTAATTTACATAACAGTCCGGAGATTCTTAAAGTTCGCTATAAATATTAAAGGTCTGATAAATAAAAATTCTATTGGCTATAACGATGTATTATTGGTGATTATATTTATCGTATGTAATTTATAAAACGATAATATTCAACGATAATATATAGTTTTATATGCCATATTAATAGGAAAAAAATTTTTTCAACGCCAGTTTTAATATACATACCTTGCTGCGCCATTATACTTCACGTGTCCATACTGTCTCAACTAATAATTAATATTATGTATTATATATCCGACAATATTGATTATTAAAAATTCTTAATACATAAATACAACCTGTTTAATTGCATATACATATATACTATATTATGTTTATGAATATACTATAATATCCCTGTAATATTGGTATCATAACTACATTTACTAAACTGGGATTATAATTAACGCTAGGGAAAAAAACAAAAATAATTATTAGAAATGCTATATAGTTATACAGTTGTATTGGTTTAAATATATATATATATATATATATATATATATATATATATATATATATATATATATATATATATATATATATATATATATATATATATATATATATATATATATATATATATATATATATATATATATATATATATATATATATATATATATATATATATATATATATATATATTATATTTTCAATTCAAATTCATTATTATATATTCAATATAGACGAGAACATACAATTATTCGCATAACGTTCACGTCTAATATTATTTCTTCACCGTAGTAGTCCTACTATATTATACAATAATAATAATAATAATAATAATAATTATAAATGAATTTATTTCCAGCCATATATATCATATTATACATATACAAATTGATCGCACGACGAATTTAAATGAAATATTGACAAAAATTTATCTGCGGAATAATTCAATTGACGTTCCATTGTTGTTTGTTTTTTTTTTTTTCATCATAATTTGAATAATTTTGTTATTCTTTTATAAATATTATAAAACGATGTGTGTACACACACACATACATATGATATGTTTCAATTTAGAAAATAAAGCGAGTTACATTCGGCTTTGATTTCGTTTATATAAAATGACTTCTTTCGTGCGATCTGTTTCGAGAATCTTATATTCTTCGATAAAGTCAGAGCCAACTAACTAGCTGGATATTCATGAGGAATTTATGATTAAATCAGATCGATGATTTACATATTAATAATTATATTAGTTGAGAATGTCAGGTTGCTGTATAATTATTTCAATTGAATTTATAGCTTCGTGCAGTCAGTCGCGGGCGATTTTAAAAAAGCATTATGCTATACAGGGTGGTCCATTTTAATTTCTCCAAACCAATATCTTCCTTGGTTCTAGAGATCTTGGGGAAATGAAAATAGGCCACTCTGTGAGTATGTACATACATACGTAGATACGTTTGCATGGTCTCTAATATTTATCGTATCTCAAAAGAATTAAGTAGTTTTGCAAAATTTTCTGTATAATAATGAACGTCTTTTAGACAAGGTAAAAGAGTAAAAAGATTATTAATTTCATTACAAATATATAAAATGTTTGGAGAAAATGAAAAATACTCGAGTTTAATTCAAAAAAGAAAAAAAAAAAAAAAGGGAAAACATTTTAAAAGTTGTTTACAACTAAGATTTCATCCCCGTCGTCAGATCAATGAAAATATAGAAATGTAAAATCTGTACGACGCATTGCGATATAGTATAGAATTAGTTTCATAATTATAAACGGATAAAAAACTTCAAACAAGGCTTGACTTTTGATAAAAAAAAAAAAAAAAAACGAAAAATTAAAAACTTTCAAAGTCTTATATCAATCCCTAAATCACCCTGTATCATTTTTATTCAATATCTAACAAGCTTAAAACGCTGCAGCTATTATTACTCACAATGAAATTTCAGAGCTAATTAGCGCCTCGCCAATACCATGATAATGCTCATAATATCAATCACTAGACATATTAGTTATTATAATTTATAAGAACAATCAGACTGAGTCTTTTTCCTAGTAATTTAAAATAATTATAAATCCATTTCAAATGCATTTCATATTATCATAATATATCCTTAATGGCTATATACTTAATACAACTCTTATCACACCTTAACTATTATTATTTCAATAAATTTAACATTATAGCACGAGATAACTCCTACTCCAACTATAATAACGAAAAGAATTCTTTATTTATTTTTTTCTTTCTCATTCTGAAGAAGACTTAGCATCGCAATAATAATATTTATAATATTATGTTTGAAGCGCCTAAATTATAGTCGAGCGTCTAAAATATCCATAAAATTTAATTAAAAAATAAATTTCAATACCATCAATTTTTCTAAATTATTATCAGTTTTCAAACTTTCAATCCAAAATATGAATTAAGTACATAGTTTCAGTTTCATGCGCCGTTAATGTTGAAAAGAAAAATAATAAAAGAAAAAAATACGAGATCGTTTCAATTAAATGCAAATAAATACGTTGAATTTTGACATCGTTGTTATAATTTGGAAAATACAATTGACGCTCCCGGGTAAAATCGACACTCACATCCCGGTAATTCCTGCGCTATTAGACGGGTAATTCCCGTGAGGTAAAACGCAGTTTTTTATATCGTAAAATGGAATATAAAACGTTTTTAATCGCATCTTAATTGTATAAAACATGACGCGATCATCAATATATCAAACTTAATTATAATAGAGCTGGCAAGTCTAAGGAACCAGAGTTTAATTATTAAACCTACTAAATATATAATAAAATTTCTACCGCGTATCGATCAGGCGGGTGAATAGTAGTTCGAAGATAAAATGGAACGGAATTTGAAATTCGTTTTAATAATATCTAAACGCATATGATTCAAGCTTTTTTTTTTTATAATTCAACAAAAACAGGACGAGTCTTCTATCGCGTCTTGTATTCGCCTTGTGTATACTTTCAACAACTGGCAATGTACCCTGAAAATAGAAAATCGAATTAATAATAATTAAACATCAATCAAATTGAATTGAATTATCAATAAATTCATGAATTAAAATATTTCGATTACTTATTAATTCTAAAGATAATAATTTTTACCTGATTTTGAGATTTGAATCCTGAATAACTTCTCCGTCGCAATTCCATACGCTAAGGTCAGGAAGAGCTCGAGGTCTGTTTATCTCAATATTGTCGGATGGCATATGAATCACACTAGGAAGAGGTCGGAACGTGAATTCTCTGGCTCTGTATACTTCCACGAAAGGAAGATCGTACTGCAAAAGGTATAAGACAACACAACCATCATGAAATGTGCATAAAAATATTTAAAGAAAAACAAATACACCACAAATAACTGCGACAGTTCTTACCAAATTCTTGTGTTTACTGCTCAGCCTCAAAAGCACCCTGATATTATTGAAAAACGACGTATGTCTAATTAGTATCAAGTCCACACAGCCATCACCAATGTGACAATGGGGACTGAAGCCCAAAGGACTTCGTTCACAAGCACAAGACACATTCGCCCCGTTAACCATGAAGAATTTTCCTCTGACTGTTAACCATCCTGGAAAAAAAAAGTAGAAGAATAAATCATTGAATTTGACTTCTTTGAAACACCTAACATATGTGGGAAATGTTCTGGTGGCACTTTTTGATTCTTATATCTCCAGAACTAATCTACTTAAAAAGATTCTGCAAAGCTACTTTTGTTTTTGCTCACTGCAAATATTTAATTTCAGTGTGTCTTCAAGAATATAAAAAATAATCGATGTATTTGCACCACCTAACATAAATACACATGTAAATATCCAAATAAATACTATACATATATTGAAAAATAGCTTACTGGATATTTCTTTGTCAGTATCATTGTGAAGCATGTGTTCACTACACCTGGTACAATTCTCTGTGCATTTAGTGCTACCAGCCGGATGGCAGGGGTCAGACAAGAGATGTATTTCTCCTTCGTATCCTTTGTTAGCGATTATTTTCTTGAACCCTAAAATCGATTCGCGGAATTAGACCTTTTTTTTTTTTTATGCAGCTAAAACAATACCAAGATGAAAAGAAAAATATCCGCTATTTATTCACCGGAATAATCGTATCTCTGAGGTCCCATCCACCTGAATTTTTCACTGTCTTTCATAACATCTCCCAAATAACCGTAGCTCAAAACACTGGCGTATAGCCTTAACATGGAGTGATTGCTGTGGACGGAAGATAAATCTAATCCTGTAGTATCACCAAAAATGATATGTAGGGCTGCAGTTTGAACATCTGTTGTGCCATGGAGGCTATACGCAACAGTGTCGGTGCTTCCGCTGGGGATAACACCGACTGGTAATTTTGGTGGCGGTAATACAATGTCTGGATCATTTGGGTCTATCTCCTTGTCTTTAACTGTTCTCAATACCAGACCGTTGAATACTTCGGAAAATGTACCGTCACCCCCGACACAGGCAACAGCCTAGAGTAATGGTCTTGTTAGAGATTGTTGATGCAAGAGTTTGAAGTATTAGTCAATTGAGAATATTTTTAATCATTTTATCTCACCTGAATGTCGTCCAAATTGCACGTCATCAGCGTGTCACGGATGTGTCCTGCCCGTTCTGTGATCATTACTTTTGTTTCAACACCTGCTATGGCTAGCAGCGGTTGAACTTCTCTTTCCCATATTTTCAAGCCCCTTTTTTTACCCCCAACTGGGTTAATGAAGAACATTATTTTTCGGGGACGGTGTGTTAGACCTGTTTCAATTAATTGGATAGAAAATGGTCATTAATTAATAGACTGAAGTAACTCAAGAGAATTTAAGCAACATCTGACCTCTGAGCGAAAAATAGTGAATTTTCAAATGCTTGTATCTTTTGATCAAGAGGTCTCACAGGGTAGACCAGGCATGCAACTTGAAGCTTGTAACGGCTTCTTCAATTATGATTAAACGGATGTCAGTTATCATGTCCCATTCCAGAGAGGTTTCACTTTAAAGCGAGCAGTGCGTAAGTTTTCTATTTTTCACAAACTTCAATGAATTTCACGGGGCGTATACATTTTATTTTTCAAAAATTGATCTTGACCTTAAGTTAGGAAAGTTTTTCACCTTCAAAATGAGTTTCTTGCTGTCTTTGTGAAATTTTTCCTCGCTGCGCGGAAAATTTCTTTACGATAAATCGGTCAGAAGTTACAGTGAGGTTTGCAAAAAATAGAAAACTAGCGTACCACTCGCTCTAAAGTGAAGCCTCTCTGGAATGAGACATGATAACTGACATCCATTTGTGATGATCGAAGAAGACATTACAAGCTCCAAGTTGCATGCCCGATCTTACCTATCGGACCTTTTGATCAAAAGATACAAGCGTTTGAAAATCCACTATTCTTCGCTGAAAGATCGGATGTTGTTTTATAATAATTCTTTCGAGAAGTGTAGTTTGTAATTACAAACCTGTGAGATAATTTCTAATAGTCTTGACCCAAGAAGCGATTTGCCTTGAGTCTGTATGACTCATTCTTACGCTGTGGTGACTCCATTTATTTTTTGAACCACGAGCAGCGTAATGAAGTACAAAACTTGTTGGGGCTATAAGTTTTTCATCAACAATCTCTTGATCATCTTCATCGGTATAACGAGCTGCTAATACATCGGTCAAAGGCAATGTCCAACGTGCTGAAAGAGAAAACTAACAATCATAACAGCACAATGATTATTTATTTATTATTTATACAAAGATTGCAGTATTTTTCGTAAAGGAATTATATTCCATGTTTTATTTATAGATTTATTTAATGATAAGCTTAATGTGTATACGCGGTATATTTACTTGCGTAAGTTTCAATAAAAGGGTTGTGTCGTGTCCTACCGAGCTACACTATACACACGTATACAACATATGTATAGTTACCACCGTTCAACAAGCATAATCTGCATATCGACCTATAGAATCATGTATACGCGTATGTATGTATGTACATATGTATATCTCATCACAAAAACTATTTGCGTCAGCAAATATTTAAGCTAATATCCCAGGAGTAGCTTACTTCGCTTACGCTTTTACAAATAAATCATATTCGCGACTGAACGTTTAGCTGCAGGCGATATAATATATATATGAATTATTTATCTCATCTCTCGTTGTCGTTCATCGTTAGATCATTCTACAACAGTATATTATTATTGTTTTTTTGAATACGTTATCTGTATCAAGATATCGAATTCGAGGGCCTTAATTCCGTATAATTATATAGAGTATACAAATTCTTTTTTCAGACAATTACGTCTTGATAATGATTGTTTTTTTTTATTTTCCTATTTTTTTTCTTTTTTTTTTACATTAGCCCAACGACTGTTTCAACCCGATATTATACTTGCCAACGACGATCACTGCAGTACTGTGAATAATATTTGTAAATACCGCATAAACGACCAAAGAATTTCGTTATTTGTTCATACGTCGTAGCGGTATGATGACTGATCACGAGAGCGCTAAGGAAATAACAAGTCTGATAATAGCACGCTGTATACAGTATATAGGTACACGAGAACCGACGAAACGACGAGCCTGGGTCCGAGATAATAATCGAGTCAATCAAGTTGGCTGAAACAACAACAGGCGAGATAGTACGACTTCGCAATCACGTATAATACCGAGTTTAATATGTTCAATTATACTTAAAGCACCGCACACAATCTATGGATACTTGTAGTAGAATTGAATCGTTAAAAAAAAAAAAAATCACCGTACAATCACATAGGTATACATAAAAAAAAATATATATATATATTTATTAACAGAGATTTGGAATTTTTTTTTTATTATAAAAATGGTGGATTTTTTTTCAACAGTTTTAAGCCCACCTCGGATGTTCGAACATCACTATCAGACAAACCGGACTTTCGATGTGTTAGATTATAGTTTCAGTCCACTGGCTGATGCCTGCACGCCAGAAAATCATCTATCACAAGTCTGTATAGCGATTCGAAAACCGTGTTTACAGCCGATCTTAACAATTCTAACCCAACTTTAGGTCATTGTAATTCATAGCTTGCGTGACCTTGGGCACGTCCACGGTAGTCGATAGGTTAGTACCTCTGTTCATTACCGTCTTCCGTAATAAAAATGTATATTTTAGAAAATTGTCAAGCTCAATGATTAACTTGGTATAACGTATGTAGTATGTATGTACGTGATTAGGCAGATAGACGATAAAAATCTTGCAGATTTAATTTATACTTGCTAATTTATATTGAGTTAATAAAAAAAAAATATATATATATATAACGATTAAGTAACGACGAAAAATATGACGAATATAATTTTAGTGTTTTTATTGAAACTGTTATTTGCGTTATTTTATTTATGCTTAATTTCAAATCGATAAAGATTTCGATATATATGTACAATTGTCAGATTACAGAACCGGTTTTAAATCGGCACATAATTATATACATATGTACAGGTACATAAATAATAATGATAAAAAATAAAAGTGTTGAAATATTCTTTGCGCGCTTTCACTGTATCAAATATGTGCCCAGAGACCGTGTAGCTATTATTATTTTTATGAATAACGTTATTATTCTGTATTCACGTTGCACGTGTAACGTTATATATACATATATCTAAATGTGTATATAGGTATGTATACTATATACCTATGTAAAGAATCATAAATTTCTACTTCAAACATACCTACATGCCTATACGAATACATACGTCGTCACGATATAAGGAAAATAATATTTTCATTGCCATACAAGAATGCTATTTACGTGACGATCTGTTGTACCGGTGACCACCTCCATAAAACGTAATTAATACGTTTGTCGTTCAGTTTTATTTTTGCGGTAAATAAAAAACAAAAAAAAAAAAAAAAATAAGTATAAAAAATAAAAACTCATCCATGCATTATATTACACTTATTTAATATTTGAAAGTTGAAATTTATGAAACTTTGAGAACAATTGACGTCAGACTTGCGAACTGCGCAAAACGACTCTTTCACTGTTTTTTTTGTAATGTTATTATTATTATTATTGTTATACATATTCATACACTGGATAAAATCCAGCTTCTTCTACTTTTGGTCCTTTTCTTTCTTATTTTAACGAATATTATTATATCAGAATTATGAATAAATACAATTGATTCAAACAAATATCATAGATACATACATACGTACATACACGATTTAACCCAGAAATTATACAATGCAACATAATAGGATAATGAAAGAAAAAATAGCTTTACCGTTACGCGCATACCCATTACATTTCCATGAGGTCATAAAATATATACGTTCGATATACATATACGTATATAACGTACAATACATAACAGCGCTCATATTATAACTGTGATTTGTATAGTTAGATATACGTACACCTTTTACTATTTTTCATTGCGTAAAGACGTTATTAAATAATAATATGATGTCTAATATAAATCTATTTTCATATACCAGTGAGCCCTGACCCTCAACAATAACAATTCATATATACGTATACATATATGCGTGTCTAATCAATCCCTCGATCAATCTCCAATACAATGATGTCTTTATCTACTTAAAAGTAAAAGTAAATTATAAATAAAATTATTTGCCGAATAATAATAATAATAATGATAATAATAAAATCGTAAAAATTTATCACAGTATAGACGCGGCATCGTCTCGTCATCTCTGTCATACATATGTATATGCGATTGTAATTGAACAAAAGATTAAACTCGCATATCCGTCTCTTAAGTAGTAGATTATGTACAGTCGCGTGCTGATGAACAAAGAAATGTAAAGTTATGATGTACTGCAAGATGCAGTATAGCGTCTGGATCATCATAAATCGTATACCTGAAGCTAGTATAAGTAATATGTTGTGTTAGTCTGTTATAGGACGGAGTGTATTAGTAGTACACAATATACAATAATATTCTTTGTAAAATCGAACCACGTTTAGAACGTTAATTCTTAATTATTTGTTGTGTATGTGTACATAAATGTATCTTTGGAAAATGAATGAAGAATAGAATCAGGTGTAATTGATAGAGTTTTACACGGAGTGTAAACGACCTTTATTAACTATAACGATATGTTTTGTGGCTATCGCATGGTACATACATACATACATACATACATACATATATGACACATCGATAGAAAATAAGAGTTCAATAATAAATAAGCATACTATCTGAGTGTAATTATCGTTTATTATATAACAAGTGAGTGATATATGCCTATGCACCGTCTTAATCTTTAAATAAACCGATAGTATTATATGTATAATAATTAATACTTGGCCATGATTCAGAAACATTGCGATTCGAACGGCTCGATAAAAATTCTCGCTTGTGTATTATTTTTCTCGAATTATTAAGTCTTTTAATCGAAAGGTGTATACGATTTAAGTACATACATATCTATATACATATTTTGAGGTCGTTTAGTAGGTATAAAGAATGTCCTTGAGGCTGGTCGTCAATGGCAACTGTATAATTTGTATAATTTCAAGACCGTACGATGAATGTAGGAATGAAGGAAATATAATTTGAAAAAAAATAGGGACGAAGACAGAAAAAAAAAATTAAGATAAATAATTGACAGCCGGTTCTATCCTTACTGAAAGAGAGAAAGAGAGAGAGAGAGAAATTATAATATAATTCATATTTAATTGATTGGTTAAGTATATTACCGGTCATGTAACGTATTTTTCGGTAGTTTAAATTTTTGGTTCTGTTTCTGTTTCTTTTTCTTTTCATCTAAGATATACCTGTGTATATTGTTACAGTGTGCCATATCGTGTGTTTCATATACCTACTATGCGTATATCATATTGACTTACTGTAAGGAGCTCGTTCAGTTTCCCATATCAGTGTACCACGATGAAAGTAAACCTTGCACCTCTTTTTACGAATAACAAATGTGTTGAGGAGCACTGCATCGGAGGAATAATCGTTTTCCTGCATCGCGATCAAACCACCCCGTTCTGCTATTTATTATTAATTTGTTCCTATAATTTTATTATTTATTCTTTATTCTATTTATCGTTAAAAAATCACTATTCATGTAGATACATTACATATTGTATTTATTTACACTATATATATTAGACGTGTGTATGATTATATCTATATTTGCGGTATGTGTGTGTATATAGAATCAATACTCATTTTTCTATATCCGATTTATGTTTTCTTTATTTTATCTATTTATTTTATTTTTTAATTTTTTCTAATTTCCCCTAATTCAAAATTCCCATGACACTTTAACTCTTAACATAATCATTATCGTCATCACCCCATCACCGCATTATGTATATCAAACAGTATAGCAGACGGTAACAACGCGGATCGATGTTGCACCCGATGGAAACGTAAACGAAGTACTAGATTGGTTGGTATATAATATTACATACACAGCTGAACTCGTTGCGTATAGTTAAAAGAATACAGGAAACATACGTTCCTCACTCACGATCCACTTCTGGCTGGCTAAGCCTGCCGACTGCCGCCACTGCCAGCGGAGTCGCTTCAAAGGTCCCAATAAAAAGCGTTCGTTCAATGTGCCTGTTATTTTAGAATAATTCAGAAATCGCAACTTCGAGATACCCTAATCGCATGGTAAGACAGAAACCGACTTATTGTTTTCAGATTTTATGGTATCGACGTATCTAAAATTATCGGTCACAACTCTCACGGTAAGACTACTAATTTGTGTCGGCAGAGACCAGTTACTGACTGTTGGAAATAAGATTATCTCCTTCTAGTCTATTCTTTTTCACAATTTGTAGGATTTGCTTTACACTCGGATTGGAATGATCCTTTTAATTTCTGATTTCGACTAAATATTTATGCCGATTTTTAAGGCGATAAAAACTGAAATTTATAAGTAAATTACTTATACGTGCAGGGCTGTTCGACCCAGTATAACATTATACACACGCGTCTATCTCGTGTTCAGCAATTAGATAATTACACTTTTACCGACAATTATTAATGATGTATAGTAAGTATATTTAAATTCCTAATTAAGATGATGCAGTAAAAAATTTGCGATTCTGTTTTCCTTGGTAATCTGTAGATTGCTACCGGTATCGTTGACCTGAAATTGCGAGGGCGAGTACGTTGTTAAAATCGTTCAAGTATAGATTGCTATATATGAATGTCGCAGGTTTAGATGCGGTGTGGAGCACGCGTTAACGTGTGGGTGTAAGGTGGTATGGAACCTTCTGGAAGCCTAAGCTGAGCTCTGCTGCGCATACGCGGCGTTTTGACATGGACAATGCTGCCGCATATTCATATTTTTATATCTATAGATATGTATGTGTATATGTACAATACATTTTGCACTCGCATATATTACATACATATGTATGTACATACGAACATATGTATGATACTCCAAATCCCCGAAAACAAGAGTTTACAATTTTGTTAATTGGTTTAAATGGTAATTGGATGATCATGAAATTACCAACAGGCGCAGTGGGATCGGACTACGGAGAGCTTAAAATTGTTTCTATTTTTCCTAAAATGATGTGCCCAATGCGAGATTATGAAAATTCACATCAATCTCGCTCTTTCATGATTAGCAGTAAGATAGAATGCGGACTGTATAGCATTCTCTTTCCTATAATCGTCAGTGATGGTGGTGGTTGCCCGTCCTGAAACCACCTCTACCAATTCGGAACTCTGATCGAGGATATTGTAGATAGTAGCTAACGTGAGCAAGTTTTGCGCGGGAAACATTCCACTCTTTAGGACAACATTCCAAGTCGATCGGAGCTGTTCGCACACAGCATCCTGGATCATTGTATATATCCTGATCATCACTGATATATTTAGATGTAACGAAAAGAAATTCATTATATTATACTATCAAGTATTGAATGTGTAGTGTGATAAGAGCAGAGTCCGGTCAGCGGAAAAATCAAAAAATAGAAAATAAAAACAAAGCCTATTAATAAACACAATTAAATATGCATGTATAGGTATACGCATATTCATTTGTATATTCTTGGAATGAATAATTCAGCACAGCATGGACTGTTGTCGTTCAATTGCCATAACTTTTCTGAAAATTGGTCTCTTCGAAAGATAGGATTGACGATAGGAGGGGGGCAGGAGGGGGGATTGAGAACCCCTGGCAGGTCGACGTGAGTGAAGATTGGAATATGGTAAGGTTGCTCGCAGGGGTGCGGGACGACGGGGGCTATGCCAATACGCCGCTGCGTCTCTTGATAAAGAGCAGCCTTCATTCTGCACTGAAAATACTGTAATGATGTTAACATATACAACATACCAAACGGTTTTGCAATTATTGTGCTCCTTCGTCAGAGAGATGGATGAAGGGCTGTAATCTGTAGAATCGATAACGTTTGAATAGTGCAAATAGTAGAAACTCTGAAATCTCGTGATTTTTTTATCAGTTTTTATTTGTTGTCATCAAAAATTTTGTTTCTCAGGGCGCTGATCTAACTTACGCTCCTGAAAACTGTGGCACTATGTATTGCAAACACCGTCAAACATTGGAACATGTATGTGTGCATGTAGTTGGAAATGAGCAAAGATTTCGGATACCTTTGCGAATAACTATAAGATTATGAAAATGAACGCCAGTTTATTCTCGATTCATTCGATAAATCAATTAGAATGCGGGTATTTTAACAATAATTTATTTATTCAAATGGGTGAAAATCTTCGTCATTCATATCATATCTGCAAAACAAGTCGGCAAGTCATTTTCAGGAGCGTTACCAAGAGGGCAACGAAGTCTCCGGTTTAAGTTCTGAACAATCACATATCATGAGCTTGTGTACACGTAGGTGCGATAGTGTTTAAATGTGAAAATAGAAAAAAAAACCATTCCCAGGGCAATATCTACAGAAATAAATGAAACGTTCAACACATTTATTGTATTTCAATGCTATAAAATTCTTTGTACAGTCGGCCCTGACCCCAAGGCGCAACTCGACTGTAGTTTGAACCGACGAATGAAAGTCACGCATTTGGTGGACCGAGTCTATGGAAGGGGGTGCGCGCATTAGCTGCGCGAATGATGGTATTTCGCGGTGTAACGCCGCGTCCATTTTGTCCCATTCGTTGATCCCGGTTAGTCGACGCTGGTGTAACGATATTTCCCGTTTGCTCTGAGTTCGAGAGTATTCAGGAGCGACGCGTTAGATAGGGGGGCCAAATAGAGTGGCAGTGGCTGTCTTGCTGCGGAGTTTTGTAACTACGGTTTTTCATTTTCATTTTAACAACAAATTCACCCGTTTAATATCCGCGATATACGGGACCCAGTTACGCGACGTTCATTTATCGGAGTTTTATTTGAAATAGGAATTCAGATTCGCGTAAGGTGTTTACGGAATTTCACAAAATTAGGAAATAAAAACTTTTTACGACTTTATTCCGCGCTGATATTATCCGGCCAGTACAAAATGGCCGAACTACAGGGCACGCCGGTTACTCAGGACGCACTGTCCGTCGCCCAGCTGGAACTTGGAGGAAATCCTAACGCCTTGGCGCTGCGCAGGCCATTCGATCCCGTCGCACATGATCTTGACGGTACTTTCCGCCTGACACGATTTGCTGATTTAAAAGGATGAGGGTGTAAAGTCCCTCAAGAAGTGCTTGGCAAACTTCTTGAGGGACTACAGGCGGACGATAATAACGTCCAAGATCATGAGCATGCACACTTCATGCATATGGCTATACCGCGCATCGGTGAGTGTGATTAAACTTTAAAAAATCAACCCACCTTTTCTTTTTCTATTTTGATTTTACTCTCTCTGTTACAAATCGGAATTTATATAAATTTTCCATCCTCAAAATAATATTAATAAACTAATAGCGTTCCCCGCCAATGGATAAAAATTTTGCAAATGGCCACCATTATAGCCGGCCGATTGCCGGCGAGCGTCCATAAGAAGCCAGCCACGTTGTCAATTCCCGCCTATTTTTTTTTATTTTATTTTTTCTCCGTTCATTTATCTTTTACGATTTGCGTTATCTTTAATCGGATGATTGAGTTTTTTTCTCTCTCTTTTTAACCAGTGCAAAGAGAAGTTCAATTAATGTTATTCCATTTTTTTTTTTTTTTTTTCTCGATTCGACCATTTGCGCGATAACTGATCCTTTGTCGTTTTCTGTGTTTTTTCAGGCATCGGCATGGATTCCTCCGTGACCCCGTTGAGGCACGGCGGTTTGAGCCTGGTACAAACGACAGACTTCTTTTATCCTTTAGTAGACGATCCATACATGATGGGTAAGATCGTTTATCAAATTTTAGAATTTGATTAATGAGGGTCGAAGGTGGTTACCGAACATCCGATAACACGCGAAATTTACTAAATGAAAATCGTCATTCGGTACTTTTACAATCTCTTGATCTTTTTTTATACTGTTTACTTGATCACTCTGGCTGGAAACTATGATAAGACATTACAAAACATGAGAGGATAAGACTAAGCCATTTGTGTCTTATTCTATGATGTTGGTTTTTTTTTTTTTTTTTTCTTTTTTCTACCAGGGTTTCAAATTTGCAGTTTCTTTTGTAACCCCAGGCTAATAAAATGATACAACAAGATAAAGTAGTTTGCGTCTTATTGTATCATGTGTTTGGTCCCATTCTCCAATATTCAACAAAATCACAATTGAACCATATCCAGATAATGAAATATAAAGAATTTCAATGAACAGGAAGATAACTTTTGTCTTTCGGATGGTTAAAACTACAAAAATAAGCATATTTTGCACATACAGGCCTTCAGGCAGTCTTTGACAATAAAACAAGTTTATTCTTGAGGCATTCAAAAAATTATATATTTCAACAACTGCTTTTGACCACATACTGCACTTTGTCGACAAGAGAAGTATTCTTTTAAATTTCAGGCAAAATAGCATGCGCCAATGTAATAAGCGATTTGTATGCAATGGGAGTAACGGAATGTGACAATATGCTAATGTTGTTGGGAGTAAGTACCAAGATGACAGAGAAGGAAAGAGACGTTGTAGTTCCGCTGATAATGAGAGGATTCAAAGACTCTGCTTTAGAAGCAGGAACAACTGTAACCGGTGGTCAAACAGTCGTAAATCCATGGTGTACTATCGGAGGAGTAGCCTCAACAGTTTGCCAACCGAACGAATACATCGTGTACGATAAAAAAAAACTCGATTAATTAAAAACGATTGATTAGCTCTGGTCTATTATAATAGTACTCAAATTTTTTTTTAATAATGAATCTTCACTAGGCCGGACAATGCGGTGGTCGGCGATGTCTTGGTGCTAACAAAACCTCTAGGAACCCAAGTTGCAGTAAATGCTCATCAATGGTTGGATCAACCAGATCGTTGGAATAGGATTAAGCTTGTGGTCAGCGAGGATGATGTTAGAAAGGCATATCAACGTGCTATGGACAGTATGGCAAGACTCAACCGAATAGGTATAGAAATGTTTTAATAGTTTTCAAATCCACTGAGATAAGCTCTTAATTTTCCAATGCCTGATAGCTTGTCGAACCATTCTTCTATTATCAATGTTTCGGAACATTTCCAGGCATAGAATAAAACAGTCTAGGATTCCATGGCGCTCTGATTGTCTTTAGCAACAGATACGTCACAAATTCCTTGAACAATTGCTCAACAATATATATTTCTTTTCCATATTCATTTATCCTCTTTGCAATTTTTCATAAATTCCGTTTTTCCAGCTGCCAGACTGATGCATAAATACAACGCGCATGGAGCCACGGATGTCACAGGTTTTGGCCTCTTGGGTCACGCCCAAAATCTCGCTAAACATCAGAAAAACGAAGTGTCATTCGTTATTCACAATCTTCCAGTAATCGCTAAAATGGCTGCAGTAGCAAAGGCTTGTGGCAATATGTTCCAACTGCTTCAAGGCCATTCGGCAGAAACAAGCGGCGGACTACTCATATGTCTTCCAAGAGAACAGGTTAAAAATTATATATATATTATTAAAACTAAAAAATTGACTCCTGTTCAATACAGTAGGGCGTTTTGACCCATTGGAACGTCCTAAAGAAAAAGCAGGAAGATAAATGTAGAGGATTCCCAAGCTGATTCAACCACTTGTGTGGAATCGGTGTCGTCAATTCTCCGACAAAATTTATTAAACATTAAAGCTGAAATTGTTTATTTCTTTTTCTGCCAAAGGCTTAGGGTTTAATTAAAGTGTTTAATTTCAGGCTGCGGCGTACTGCAAAGATATAGAAAAGCAGGAGGGTTACCAAGCTTGGATAATTGGTATAGTAGAGAAGGGTAATCGCACGGCGAGGATAATAGACAAGCCTCGAGTGATAGAAGTACCGGCTAAAGAAAAGGATGGAGAATTGTGGTAGAAAGAGATGTGGTGTATAGAGATTTTGAGCATCTTTAAAATTGAGATAAGAGGATGATGGAAAGATTGGAAGATCTTTCAGTGGTTTTTTAGTACATAGTTGCACACGGCTAATAACTTTTAAGATCCTAATCGCCTAAATATTGAGTCTCGTAAAGACGTGTGCACGTGCGCACATCGACGGCAGTTTGTGCTTTCAGAAAAGTTCTGAAAATTGTTCAGAGCTTTGTAAAGAATGAATACTGAAACAACAATAAAGATAAAAATAAAAAAAGTAATGAAATTGATAGCACACACTGGAAGGGAGTGAATAGAAAGCATCAGTAAATAAAACTACGTGATTGCCTATATTCGAATTAAACTATCGATCCGAATAGGTTTGTTATTTTATATCAAACTCGTTAATGTTGATACGATCAAAGTATACTTTCCGCTTAACGTTTAATAGCATAGTATATTATATATCTTCAATATGAAAAGAAAAACTAAAAAAGAATAATAGACAGAAAAGAAGGTCTACTCTTTCTTTTGTATTGCATTTTCAAATTATTATTATTTCTTTTCTTTCTCTTCTATTTCATCAAATACCGACCTTATTTTATCTTTTTTTTTTCTACGCATTATACATACATAATTTCAATAGATTAGCTATAAATAATAATAATAATAATAATACTAGTAATGATAAGGATAAGCGAAGAATGAAACAGTTGTGATCATATACGGAATAATTAATGTGGAAATTAATTCTGCAACGGAAACGAGAAAGTCGAAATGAACTATTTCTATATGAAAACGAAAAGAAAAGAAAAAAAAAAAAAAACAAATACAAAAAAAATCTCAAGATACGGGGAGAAAATAAAGAATCAAATTACAAAGTGCATGGCGAGACATTCATTGTTCGCATTTTTTGTTTATTTTTTTTTTTTGTCTTGAATACGATTCGGTCCGATATCTCGCGTTTTATGTTTCGAAACTCGCCAGGCAAATTTGTTCCGTTGAATTACTCTGCATATTATAAATTGTAAAATTAAACAAAGTTTAAAGATTATTCGATTACTAGAGTATTTTGACGAAACAAATGGATAAATATGACTTTATTATGTATATTATTATCATTTGTCGAAGAACGCAAAGACTTAATTTAAATTAAATTAAATTAAACTCTACTCAGAGTAAGCTGCGTTTAATAATCCACAATTATTTACGTGAACAACTAAATGTTTTCAGACCTACGTCAAGATAATAAAACGTATATACCCTAATATAGTTTTTATTATCGCGTTGTATCGAACAATTTTATCATGCTTTTCAACGCACTTTGATATATTCTTTCTGTCAAAATACTTTATTAAACTACAGTTATATATACGACGGAGATAATTTCTTTAATAAAAAGACTATTATTTCTTTTTTTAATAGGACCGAGTCAAATGTGTCGTATTACTATTTAATAAAGTGCTACTTTGTCAATAAACTGTCTCCATTTATTTCTTTTTGTTCCAACCTACCCTACAGTTTTCATATTATTGATCTATTCAATCGGTATGTTAAAGAACTACCCGAAATCAAAATGGTGGAATATTGTGTCCGCTTAACGTCCACAGAAAAATTTTCCATTAAAAAATTGCTTGAACTTGAGATGAAGCAATCATACATGCATCAGCCCTGAGGATTTGGACTTTTATTCAAATCTTAATCGACATGGAGCAATACGTTCTTGTCGGAAGAATCGGCGAAGGAGCTCACGGTCTCGTATTAAAAGCTAATCACATTTCTCAAGGTCGTGAAGTAGCTTTAAAAAAAGTATTATTGAAAAGACTAGACGAGGGAATCCCAACGTCAATATTACGGGAAGTAAAGACCCTTCAAGAATTGAGACACAATAACGTGAGCGCTTGTTTCCGGAAATATGATTATTCGAACAATTAGAAACTGACGACATAACAGATAACATGATTAAATCTTAAACCATAGGTTGCAGAACTACTTGAAGTTTTTCCAGTGGGATTAGACTTCGTGATGGTATTTGATTACATGCCATCAGGGCTGTGGGAAGTAATCAGAGATACAGAAAAGCCGCTCAAAGATTCCGAGAAGAAAACTTACATCCATATGTTGCTTAAAGGAGTTTCCTATATGCATGAAAACAACGTAATGCACAGGGTGAGATACTGGTCTTATCGCCGGTCACTTTTCTCTAGCATCAATTCACGCTCAATCTTATTCCTTTATCAATCTATTCCAGGATTTAAAGCCAGCAAATCTGTTAATAAACCGTGATGGTATTTTAAAAATTGCCGATTTTGGTCTCGGTCGTTTGACTTGGGACGATAACAACCACTCCTACTCTCACCAAGTCGCAACACGTTGGTACAGAGCACCAGAGTTGCTGTATGGTGCTCGTTTTTATACAAAATCAGTAGACATGTGGGCAGTGGGTTGTATCTTTGGAGAAATAATGAACAGCGCGCCATTGTTTGCAGTAGGAATAATTAAGAGCTATAAGGAAACTTTTTTTTTGTATATAAAAACCACTTCCATCTTCCACCTCAACTGTTTTCAGGGTGAAACGGACATTGAGCAGCTGGCAATAGTCTTGAGATTGTTAGGATCACCAACCCCAGAATCATGGCCTGAACTAACTACCCTCCCTGATTATAACAAGATAACATTTCCTTGCCACAGAGGATTGCCATGGGACTCAATAGTCCCAGACGCAAGGCCTGATGCTATAGATTTAATAAAACAGCTACTGGTCTACAACTCATCAACTCGATTAACAGCAGATGAGGTGTGTAAAAGATGAAAAAACATGTTTTAAACTTGATAGAAGACATTTTCCAGGCGTTTTAAACAACTGGATCCAATGCAGAATATCAACAGTATTGTTATTTTATATCTATTCTTATATTCCAGGCATTAAAGCACTCATACTTTTACTCGAAACCTTATCCATGCGCTGAAACTGCACTACCAAAACCGCCACAAGATCATAGGATCAGAGTTAAACCAGAGGAAATAAAGGCCAATGTGAAACGGAGAGTTTTGTTTGAAAATTTGTTGAACATGATTTAGCATGTAGCTTTATATTTTCATACTTTTCAAAATAAACTCATCTGTGGTATTAATTCGTGGTTTGTGTTTAAATTTTTACTGTAACCCTTCCATTCTTATTGCAAAAAACCTGAGTTACTGTTACTGATTTACCATTTTCCATTTTCTTTTTTGTATTGTAACTGGTCAGGGAGTTGGTAGTGATCAACGTGACATGAACAAACATTGTAAATTGTAATATAAATGATCAGCATTTTCTTTATTACTATATTAGGTAATTTAAAATTTATTATTGTACAGTAGTAGCCTAGTGATTATGTGTGGATCTTAGACAACAGCCAAATGGACGATGCTCGATTAAAACACGATGATGAATAAAAAATTATGAATTGTCTCCTTAATCATTTCATAGTTCATAATTAATTTAATCATCGGTTCATGTTACCATTATCTGTAGGTAGTAATAAAATTGTATTAATATAATAAGAGTTATAGTAATTAATAACACTAATAATTATAAAAGGTAGTTAATTATAATATTGTATTGGATTATCTGAGAATTATTTGTTTCATAAAAATCTTTCCTACAAGATGAATGATAATGGGAGATAGAATACAATGTTATATGATTACAATGTAATATGACGTAATATAATATAATATAATATAATATAATATAATATAATATGATATAATCATCCACATGGCTGTTGCGTTGACGTTTGTATTTGCGTTATTGTAATTTGTCAAAAATATATTATTGTTTAATTTTGTATCTGCCCTATTGTTGGTTTGCTTTGTGCTGTTGCGATTATAGTTAATCAACCGATGTAGGGACTATACATATACCTACAAGAGAAAAAATAAATAAAAATAAAAAAACAATTATAGAATGAATTTTTCTGAAAGTTTAATGAAAATTCGAGTATGTCAATGAGAACGAAATTTGTTCAGGTCGAGTTTTGTTGTTTTTTTTTTCTTTCTTTTTATAATTGAATTACAAAATTTAGTATTTTCTTATCTTTATATTATAACAATGAAACCAACAACGGGGGCAGTTCTATAGCGTATAAATATTCAACTGTTTTTTTTATTTATTTTTTATTTTATTAATTCTTTAATTATTCTTTCGTAGACAATATAAGCTAACCATTTACTTTGTTACTCTCCTATTACCCTATTTGTAGCTAAATTTGTTGCTTTCACAATAATTTAATTTTGTAATTGTAATATTTGTGATATTATTATTAATATTATTATTTATTTATTCATTCATTTTTTTTCCTTTTATTTTTATCATAAGTAAAATAGCATAATAATATATTGTATTTATTATTTGTAAGATTCATAATTATATTATCAGGAATATCTAACCTACGCCTCTATTCAGTTTAATGTGATCTTAAACTTTTCTTGTACATACTTTATCATTCTTAATCTCGCTCTAATTATTAATTTTATTCATCATTATTATTTTTATTTTTTTTAACTTTTATTTATTACTTTTTTTTTTATTTTTTATTTTTTAATTTTTAATTCACAAATAAAATTGTTTACACTCTCAATATTTTTTTCAATAAATTCTAATCCTACACATCAATTGAACCGCAACAATTAATCATTCAGAAGTTAAAGAATAAGAATATAAGAAGAAATGAGGAAAAATAAAAAAATAAAATTATCCATAATATATCTCTTTACATAATAACTTTGTATGACGATTGACGACGAGTAGTAGAAAAAGTTGAGAATAATTATGGAAATTTTCCATTTTTTTTTTTTTTTTTTTTTTTTCTTTTTGTATCAAATTTTATAACTACAGGCGCATGTTTTAAACACGACTTTTTTTTCTTTTCATTTTTTTCTTGTTCTTCGTTTTTCTTATTTCGTTCTTCTCAATGAGACACATTACAATTTCATAATAAACAATAATAATAATAATCATCGTAGTAATAGTAGTAGTAGATCTTTAATTTTTTTTTTTTCGTCGAAATTTATGATCACAATAAATCTTGAAAGAGATAGTGTTCTTTCGCCGCAAGTAGGTATATACCACATACAGGTATATCAGTATTAAGTCGCTCTACAATCAGATAAATA
This sequence comes from Macrophya annulata, assembly GCA_963924015.1. Taxonomy (NCBI): domain Eukaryota; kingdom Metazoa; phylum Arthropoda; class Insecta; order Hymenoptera; family Tenthredinidae; genus Macrophya; species Macrophya annulata. The sequence continues at coordinate 262,944 of OZ001264.1, read as the reverse complement.
AAATGTGAAGATGTAAAAAGAAAAGACGAAATTATCATGTATATTTACTTGGTTGTTTTTTTTTTTTTTTTTTTTTGTCTTTTAACCACCGTGTAAACAGATACAATTTTTTTTTCAATGTAAAATTAAAAGCTTCAAATACATACACATACATACATACACATACATACATACACATACGAACACGCGCGGGCACACACACACACACACACATATATATATATGTATATATACTAATAATGTCTAGATATTGAATTTTTGTCTTATTATCAGTTTTAATTATGTATGATGTACCAATAATAAACGAGCGACTTTTATCATTTTTATTTTATCCACACGTTGGTGTAAGAACACTACTAGACAAAACACAATTGGAAAATATATTACCCTAGGTCCTAAATTGATTAAATCTTAAATATATAGTACTTGAAAAAAGAACTATGGCATGTATGGCTCCTCGAATGAAAAAGAATTAATAAGTATTGTTTTTATTTTACTTTTAATTTTCTTCTTTTTTTCACTTTTATTTTTTTATGAATATTTTTCATTAACATTCCATCGAGCTATGTATTAAATATAACAATGTCCTCTTTCTATTATTTTTTTTGCAATTTAAAAAATTTTTTTTTTGTTTTTTTGTTGTATTACTTTGTTCCTACAAAAGAAACTCGCTATTTTTAATAAAAGAATACAGAGAGAGAAAGAGAGAGAGAGATAGAAATATCTATAGATTATTGAAAGCTATATGAAATAAAATTAATAACAATTTATGTTACCATTTTTTTTTTTTTTTTTTTTAAATATATTTTTATATAATAATGTGTGTATGTATATATGTATATGTATATAATATATACCTATATATGGACACACACACACATAATATCTGTTATACAAAATTTATAGCTGAGTCCATCCATACCATAGAATTATAAAAACTGTATGTTTAATTTATTTATTCATTTGAAATAAGGGCTGATATATATCTATATCTATATCTATATACATATACATATAGGTACATATACATATACATATATATTTTAACGAAAGCAGTATAGATTATTCTTTTTGGCCACATATTATTTTTGTTCCTTAATTTGTTTTTCATCTTCTTGTTTAATCAGATAGTAAATATTAACGATAGATATGAAAATAAAACCGAAATAGAAATAAATAGAAAGCAAAAAAAAAAAATTAAATAAGATAATACAAACATAAAAGAAAAGAAAAAAACACATTCATCGTGACTTGTTGTTTCAGCGGTTCTAATAATATTTTAAATACATTTTATTTATTTATTATTTATTTCAATTTTTTGTCTTTCTGTAACGATTAAGTAAGGTAGTTATGTATATATCATCGCGATTATATTCTCGTTGCGCGTATTTTAGCATTGAAAATATTTTTTCTTTCTTTTTTATTATTTCTTCTATTCTTTATCTATTTATTAGATCGCTAATTTGTAAGTATAAAAGATCGGATTTATATGATGTAATATGTATACTATATGTATGTACGTATATATTAATAAACGATCATCATCCCTTAAATGTTTGTGTGTAATTTAAATAATACGCTTTGTTGTGCTGCAGATGTATTTTAATTATATGTTATTTAAAATAAAAATGTTAAGTCGAATATCGTAGTATAGATAGGTATGTATTTAACGCTACTAATTGTAACGATTTAAAATAATAGGTAGTATGGTAATAGTCTTTATAATTGATTATTATTTATGTATTTTGATACTTTGTTGTTTTTTTTTTTTTTTTTCGTTTCTATATGAGTATGAATTATAAAAATAAAATAATAAGATGATGATGATGATAATAATAATAATAATAATAATAATAATAATAATGATAATAATAAGAAAAAAATTTGATAATAGCGCCTATCTATTCTAGCCCACCTCTAAACTCCCTTTATACTCTATTCACTCATTTATTTATTTATTTATTCATTTCATATTAAATACGTTTTAATAAACGTGTAGTATAAGTAACGTCAAACGATTCGGTGTTGTGAAAAATAAAACAAATAAGAAAAGAACCGTTACACAATAATAATATGCGTATCATAATATGCCCCTTTTCTTTCTTTCTTTCTCTATCATTTTTTTCTTTTTTTTTTTTCGGTATGAGCAAAGCTTATGATGTAAAATTATTGAGTAATCCACACGTTATATAATAAGGTGTATATAATATATACAATGTATATTATTCGTTGATGTTGTAAAGAGGGATTATTTCGCAAAAAAAAAGTATCTAGTCGTATTTAAATGACGTTTTAAATTTTGATGTTAGATCAACTAGATTTTCCGACAAGGAAATGCCCTTTACAATTTATATTATAATATAATATTTATGAAATTTATATCAAGTTTTAATAATAGTAAAGTTAGTTAGTACAGTTAACATTTTTTTATTATTATTATTATTATTATTATTATTATTATTATTAAAGTATTTATTTTTTATTATTATTATTATTTTTTTATTAATATATCCTACTAGAAGATAAGCATTAGTTATTTACCTATACTATAGTTATTATTATATAATATCATAATATCTCTCTATCTAAGAGATTTGTTTTTGTTTTCTGTTTTTTTTTCTTTCGTTTTCTTTCCCTTTTTTATGAAAATATAAACCCGACGACACGAAAGTTTAACGTTTTTTTTTTTTTGTCATTTATTACCGTCTTAATCTTGATGATTTCCTATTACATGTCCTTGAATAATTCGAATTCGAATTCAATTATTCTCGAATTGAATTGATCTATTCAAAAAGAGTTTAAAAAGATACTTGTTTGTTTGTATATTTTTTTTTTTTTTTTTTATTAATTTTTTCTGTTTCTTTGTTTTTTCTTTTTTTTCTTTATTTTATCCACAGAATTTCATATATTTTTTTGTGATTTTTATTTTTTATATATTTTAATTTTTTTTTCTTTTTTCTTACGAATTTTAATGAATAATTGTGAATGCTATAAAAAATCTATTTTTAATACATATTCGTTTAAAAACTCTTTATCAATAATAAGATTGTTTTTTTTTTTTTTTTTTTTTCCTAAGAATTTTTTTCTTCTCTACTCCGTCTCTCATTAGATAATAACAACTATTATAGCGTACTTATAAATATTTCATGGACAAAAAATAGAAATGATATTTTATTAATTTATTATTGCAACACGTGTGGGTAAACTCAATACTGTAATTACTATGCTTGGGGATCAAGTCTGATCGTCATTGAGCTCTATAGCAAGTAAAAGGTCTGAATATATATAAAGAAAAGCAATAAATAAACAAAAAAAAAAAAAAAAGAAAAAGAAAACAAAAAAAAAAAGAAACGAAGTAAAAACATAATCGACCTCCTTCCCCGTATCAATTTCAAACATCATCTAGATTTTTGAACACTATTGAAAAAAAAAAAAAAAGTACACAATAACAACACTTGGTTATTACTCATTTTCAATCACTTATCATATTTGTACACCGTCATTTATCGTGTAACTGCGACATATCGACGATAGTTCCTTCAAAAAATTTATAAATGATGAAGAAAAATATCACTTTTACGATACTTATTTAAATCCACTTCGCTTATTAATTTTATGTATTTTATTATATCTTCCCCTAAGTAGTTTTAATACGTTCTATAGGGATCTTTCTCAACGATCTTTAAAACAAAAATAAAATTAAAAAACAAAATAAAAAATAATAATAATAATAATAATAATCGGAAGAGAAAAACATTAGAAATGTAGTTATCGAAGAAAAAAATAAAATCAAATCAAATCAAATAAAATAATAAAACAAAATCAAACAGAAACTCAAGTTAGAGTATTAAACAACTTCTTTCATTGCATATAGGTATATTGTTTTATTTATTTATTTTTTTTTAACGACCAAGATTCATTTACGAGTTTAAAGAGAGTTTTGATTTCGGTTTCTTTTTTTTTTTTTTTTTTATATATTGTTATTTATTTATTTGTATTATTTTTTTGTTTTACTTCTAGAAACTCTATTCAGTGTATTTGATTCTTTATGTACTCTATTCGATCAATTAAATCTTTCCTGTTTTTTTTTTTTTTTTGTGTTTTTTTAGAATAAAAGTCGAATTTTAAGAAGAAGAAGCTCCTCCTCCTCCCTCCACCTACATAATTTAAAATAATAAATGCGCAATGTTAAAAATTATAACGAATATAATAATGTTCAGGCTTGACTTGTGGAGACTACTGGCGTCTGGCAGTACGGACATTCGCGCTGATTTGGCGCACAGCCAGAACAAACAACGTAATGATTACACGGCGATAAAGTTACCGTTCTATTCTGTTCTTCGCATACCATGCACTTTGTTGCTGTTTCAAGATACAGTACCTAGAATAATATTTAAAGATATTAAACATAAAGCGGCTTTATATATAAATTTCACACCTACCAAGGATTGTGTTAAAATCTCATTTAATTCTCACCTTTTCTACTTCTTCAAGATCAGATCTCAGCTGAGATTGCAGTGACTTTAAAGTCGCTATCGATAGAGATCTAAGCTCGCTAGTTCTTCTCAATGAATGAAGATACGGCCCTCCAACAGCCGCATCATTCTCAACTCTCAATGCTTTTACCTGCAACAATGCCTGCAAGCAATCCATGCTCTAAAGTACAATGCATCTCTCTTTTACTCGACCTATTATTTTTCATAACGGGGAGTTTCCTAGCAAGATTCTTAAATGATTATGGGCAATTAAATCTATAAACATACTTTCAATATTTCATCAAAACATGCCTCTTTGTACTTTAAATAATTTTATTCCCTTGAAATTCTATTATCGTCAAGTCTTATAAGAAAATAAAAAAAATAAATAAATAGGTAACATATTTTTATCTTTTTATTCATATAAGAACCCAAAGTACTAATATCAATGAAAAGAGCAGTTTGAAATTGCACAAATGGACTTGGAAAAACATTTAACCTGTTATAAAGTTCATTATTTATCACTTAATCGAAAAATCGTTGTTTTCCTACACTGGCGTTGGGTTTATTTATTTTAAATCTATCTAAAGTAAGTAAGCGTTGAAAAAATTGCCTTTGAATAGAAAAGTAAGCGTGTAGAATTGTGGTAAGAGTTGGAGATATGATGTAAGTGTGTGAATAAATATCTGAACGCGTTAATTTAAATTAAATAGAACTTGAGAGGAAAACTCCCCGATAAAATACAGGATAAGCAATCACCTCGTCCCTCTGTTGTTCGGCTATGGACGCCTTACGTTTAGCATCTTCGCTCTCCAACTGCCAAGCGGTACAAGCAGCTCTGGCTTGATTGATGCGTTCATCCCATGTGGCGAGTTGAGCGCGACTTGAAGTAAGTTCTTCTCTGAGCCTTTGAACCTGATCGCAATCCAACGAAACGAGTTTTTTTCAAACAAAGAATCTAAACTACCGAGAGACCCTTTTTTTAGCTCCTCAAAATCGGTATACGGAAATAAATTTTATAACTCTCGTTCGTATCTGAAGTTTTAAGTTTCTCGGTTTTATTGTTCTCGTTTTTTTGTTTTGGAGGCCGCGGACCCGGGTAATAATAATAAAATGAAGCAGACTCTTCTTCATCTCATAAATAGGATTTAAATAAATCATAATCTCACCTCAGATAATGTGCCAGTGTTGCTAGGGCTGATTGAGAAAGCGTTGACCAAAGGAGACGCTGGTAATGGCTGGGCCCGAGAGGGGGACATTCCTTGATTAGCAAAGTCGAATAAACTGCTGTTAAAACCGCTAAGTTTTGATGCCGAACTGCTCAGCTGTGAGATGTGATTGCTGAACGGATCTGAGGCCTGACTCATGAAGGGCATAGACTGTGAGACAAATATAATGCGAATGAAACACGTTTTACCAATCACTTTAAAGACTGACAAACTAAAACAATTACCGATTCCATTGAATCCTGATGAGAAAATCTTGATCCGGTGAGAAAACCGGCAGACTGTAATTGCTGCAGAGGGCTGGACGTTGATGGTGAAAAATTACTGAGCACAGAGCGCTCTGCCATTCCCGGTATATTTACCGGAGCCGAACTACCGAGAAGACCTGAACTGGCTAAGCCAGCTGATATTGAATTACTCAATGGAGAATTGGTATCTCTATGAATTGAATCTACTAAGCTCAACGGATCGTCCAAATGTGTGTCATCCAAGGCGTTTCCTGAAAGTATCATCACATCTTTGATTACAACAATAAAAAAAAATAAATAAAAATAAATTTCAAAAAGATTACTCAATGAAGTGAAAAAAATCATATCTTTTTTTAAGACTTTACCAAATATCGTCAATTTTTTTTGCTAATTTTACTTTATCAAATTTTCGCTATTATTTTTATCCGCTTACCGACTACAGACTCGACAGTGTCGCTGGGATAGAAAGAAGTTGAAAGTGGAGATACAGTGGAGCCCAGGGAGTGACTCCCGAGTGTTCCATTGATGCTGAAAGCTATATAGAGGCTCTGTTTTCGCTGAGCTTTCTCAGCTTTGTTTAATAATGGATCGCTGTCTATTGCCATCATCTGTTTTCTTATCTCACTCTGTAAAATGGAAGAAAATTAACGATTTCGGATCCAAGATCCGAGCCTCTTTGCCCATACTTTCTTATCAAAGACTCGGTGGTATTTATTTAGAAAAATAAAAAAAAGAAACCGAAATTTCTAGGTATTCTTACAGCCTGTATCAAAGAAGATGGATTGTACAACATGCTGGTGAGTTTTTGCTGCGCTGCAGCAGCTGCAGTTGATGAAGAATTGTGTAGCTGAGCACCAGGAGCTTTACTATGTGAACTATTGCTGCCAATGCTGCTTGTTGTACTGGCAGATTCTGATACATCTCCTCCACTGCCATTCTGGAATCCAGTGAACTGAGAGTTTCAGTGATAGTCAGTCGTCTAGTTTCATCTTTAGAGTCTTAATGTCTAAAATTTTTCTATAAGCTACTGTCTCCGTTCTCATAATCCGGAAATATATCTCCGAGGTTTCCCTTCGGACTCTTTACACTCAGAGATTGGAGATAAATTGAAATACACTCAAGGGCGGAACTAACGGTGCACTATGTACATACACACAGACAGGAGGGCATTCTTTTTTTCACGCAGTGCCGAGTACGCCGTTAATTTTTCCCTTTAGTGTATTTTAAAGCTTTGGAAAATAATAAACTCACGCTGCTGTCACTAGGCGGTTTTTCCTTGTCGTGAAGTTTTTTGTCCGGTGTTAAAACACTGCTGATTAGATCGGCGATGTTGGTGCCGTCTAGAGGGACAGCCATCTCCCTCGTGAGACTCATTTCTTCTGTTGGCAAGACTGCTCCATCAGCGTACCGTACCAATTTTACAATATATCAATCTTGATCGATTATAATCATTTCTTAATTTATGAATATCAACGAAGAGCCGAATAAAAAATGGATCGTTGATCAGAGGAAAGATTATTTTGAGCGGAAAAGGGTAATTCCCAAAAATTGTTGGAGAAGAAAAGTTCCGAGTGGTCAAAGTATTGAAATCCTTGATTCTAACTCAGCCAGAGTTTACGAAATTGTAAACTTGAGAAATGCCATTGCTCATAGAGTGGTAAGTAGGGATCTTTGCGATCCCGAACGTGAATAAATTATCAAGAAAAGATCTAAACTGACTTAAAAAAATATAGAAAATCTGAAAATGAAGCGATCGCACCTCCCAAGCTTAAAACTTTTAATATAAATACATATTTACGTACGATTGATGAGGTTACACTCACGGTCAACGTGTGCGAAGGCGCAAAATACACCTCGTGGACAATAACCAGCCTGTTGAACGTCGTTACATTTTGTAGACTTGTATATTTCAGGATGAAATTGTTGTTCTGTACGAGTATGACAGTAAGTGCAAGCATCACCTTGCTCGCAGTTACCAGGCTCGCCCCATTCTTCTCCATGTTTAACATTAGGGCATGGAGTGGATCTTTGAAAAAATTGTAAAATAAGAATGAGAAAAACTCGCAATGAATGAAAATCCGACAAAATTGTCATCTCCTCATAGAAAATATGCCTAAATATATGGAAAATTAAACTCCTCAATCTTACCTATACTTATACTTTCTAGGGCTTCGCCTTTTGTCTTTGCTGTTATGATACTGCGGACAGGCGTATCCTTGCCTGCAAAGTCTTGGCGGTCTTTTGCAAGGTTCAGTTTTATAGTTTCCTAGAACATAATTAGTGTCCTGCCACTTGGGGTCTTCGTTCATGAGATTCCTCTCTTTGTCCAATATGTTTGGTCCATTGGTAGAGGAGTTTGGATCCGAATCTGGATTCTCAAGAGCCTGTATCTCCTTGATATCATAAACGGGTGGTCTGAGATCATGGTTTCCATGAGCAAAGGCGCAATGTGGTCCATTTTTAACACAAAAACCTCTTGAGTCTGTGTCATGTACGCACATACAAGTCTTGTAATAGCGCAGGTGATACCTTCTCTCAGTGTCGCCTGCTGTACGATGCAAAAACGGACATCTGCATGGGAAAGGTTTGAGAAAACAAATAAAACCATTACATACGAGTCAAAAGAAATCAAAGGAAAATAGTAAGGAATAAATTTATTTGTACATTGCGTACAATTTCATTTACATTGAAAGGTTTTCTATTTTATAATATGAAAGAATTTAATCAAGATGTTGCACGATGTTTATCTGAAGGAAAAAGAAAACAGAAAAAATATAAAGAAAACCGATTACAATCTAAACAGAGATAAAATAATTACATGCACAGATTAATGTGTTTTATAAATCTATAAATAGGAGTTCATTATCATATTATAAATACAAATAGATGATGAGAGAGACAGACAAAACTCATAAAGAGAGACAGATGTATCAAAGTCGGTTCTTTGTTGTTAGGGTAAGTAGGATAAAATCAATACCGACAGAGCATTCCTTTGTGTGTACAATAATGTGAAATAATTTATGAAAACGATGACATGAATATGAATATTTCATAATGATTGTTTTCGGTCGCGTATGAGCGACTTTTGCGCGGTGTTTTTGTTGTTAAGAAAGATGCACAGAGATATAGTATGGTCCTCACAGCGTTGGTTAGAGAGAAAGACAGAAAGGGGTGCCGGGTAAATACGGGTGACGATAACAAGAGCGAGCAAGCGAATGAATGATGCGTGTATGTGTGTGTGTTAAATAGTATTTAACTCACTCGTCTCCGTCGGGACAAATGCCGGTAGTCTCGTCGTACTTGGTGCAGTAGTTGTCAGCGCTGTAGTTGAATGTCCTATCGCGTTTTCTAACGGGTCGTCGTCGTCGTTGGTTCATAAAATGCCAGTTGAAGCAGGTGAAGGGCCTGTGCTGGGTGCATTTGCGTTGTATAAAGAGGGGGCATTGTTCCACGCGGAATTCCTTCAAATATCTGGAATGCGAATCCACAGAACTACACATTATTCGTTGGTACACTTTACCGCGCGCACTGCACCACTGTCTTTAGTCACACTCGGTGGCCCCGCCGGCCACTACTTACGTGTAATGATTCGCCTTTTCTGCCTGAGCTGTCAACAAAGGTTTTGATTCGGACTTCATCTTGCGAAACGATCTATCGAGCACGGGAAGTCGTCGAGCAGGGGCGCAGGGTACAAGCCGAGGCCCGCCAATCCCCGGGCGTCCCGTACGTCACGTGACACCCGAATAATCACCACTTTCAAGGTCATTTATGTTTTGGTATACCAGAACGTAAACACGCACTCATCATCGCGCTGCTTCGCGTCGCTTTTCTCACCCTCCGCCTTTATTACTTTACTTTTAAACAATATATTTATTACCTTATCCCTAGCGGCCAGGTGATCAGCTTGGTTTAATGCTTTAGGCTAAACAAGTTTCTAGTAATTCTCTTTTACCCCGCGACAAAAGAAGAACAATAACAATAATGAAAAGAGGAAACTCTCGCTCCCTCTGCTCGCCGCGTCGTTTCTAACTTATGCGTAATTTCAATAATCGGCGTCACTCCATCTGGGGTCGCCAGTTCGTTTTAGAATACACTTTTTACGCAGTTTAAGGACGACTGTTTACCGATCTACTTATTTTTATTTCTTTTTATATTTACCGATTCACGAACAGAGTATACGATGACGTTTCTATGAGATTTTAATACATTGTATACGTCTTATCAATCGTCGGAATAAATGTTATTTACTTTCTATATAACAAGTTTTTTTTCCTTCGTTCTTTCTTTATTATTCTATACGAATGTGTTATGCGACTCTATCTATCTCACTGGGATAATCGCACTTTTTATACCAACCAGTTCTACTATACCCGAGTAATGATTTTATAAAATGGACGCTTCGATGGAATAGTTTAAACCGCGCCCCGCCAGGTGGGACACTTGTGATGTCACAATCATTGTCACAATGATACCGGATTATGACGTCACGCAATTAAATTTCTCACTGATAGAAATTAAAAACAATACATCGTGTTGTAATAATTGTATTTAGGTTATTTGAGATGATTCTTCACGATTTAATATAGTCAACGTAAGAAGATGAAGCTTAAAAATGTCGGACAGAATGTTCAGTTCGAATTATTGCGTATATCACATGAGCATTTCGTGTTCTTTAAAATATAGTTCATTTTAGAATAAATAAATGGGAGAAAAAAGCAACCCTCGGAAGTTGGAAGAAAGAAAAACTAACGAATGGAAGAGTCCCGAAACTTCCCGCGTTCTGGCCATCTTGAATTAAAAATGTAAATCTCAACAAGTTAGATTTGATAGCTAGTCGTCCGAAACCCCCGAATCTACAAAATTCCTATCAGGTGTATCTCAAAGTTGGTAAAACTGTCTAAAAGAAATAAATAATCAAAGCGACCATGAAGTGACAAATAAAGCTCCAAAGAACAATGCTGGCTTTAGGCGGTGAAAATTGTTAATAAAAATATAGTGTAGTCTGAACGGTGGTCCGAAAACCTAAACCGGCAATAACAAACCCCGCAAACTTATCCCATTCATTAAACTGTGAGGTAGTGAATCGTAGATTAAAACGAGCTGACGTTTAACTCTCATAATTTCGAGACAGATACGACACACGCTCCTCCGACGAGCGCGAAGCGTTGCGTTTCGTGTCTCGATTAAGATTTTTGCCAAATATTCTTAACACTTAATAGCCATAATCAACGCGTAATATAACAACAAAAAGTGAATACAATAAATAGAATAAACAAAACCCCCGCGTTTTGGCGGGCGGGCTAAAATCGCCGGGGTGAATAATAAGCGATTAACGAAATCCCCTCTACTGTAAAAGAGAAAAAAGAAAGAACAAAAAAAATCAACACGCATCGTTTATTTATTATACATACATACATACATGATAAAGAAATAATCTATCCAATAAAGAATAAAAAACAAAAACAACAAAAAATGGCTTGATTGCATTTTTTTTTCCGACCATAAAAAGTAGATTTGAAAAAAAAAAAAATAACAAAAATTAAACCAAAATTTATTCTAAGAATAAATAATTCGGCGATATGAAAATGCTGCCTGATAATTATAAATTGTCAGTCTGACCGCCAGAGTCTCCGCTCGTCTCCGATCAAACCAAAAGATGAAAACGGAGAAAAAATCGAGCGAAGCAACCTGTGTATCGACTCCGGTAGTTAAGGAGGAACCAGACTCAGATGTGGTTAAAATAAAGGAAGAATCAACCGGGCCAGCAGCAAATACTTGCAATAATGATAGCTCGAGGTCAGGTGAAGATACTACGGAATGCCAACGGGATTCTACCATCGATCCCAACCATCAGGATCGCAGTAATAATATGTCTCAGGATAATCAAAACGGAAGTAATAATTGTGGGTCGATAATAAAACAAGAAAATGAACAGAACCACCCTGGTGATGATTTACCGAGTGGTAAGGAAAGCTGAATGAATAAATTATCATGTAAAACATAAGTTGAGTGAAATATATTCTATTACTGAAGCTTATGTTTATTTTTAGATTGCGCAGCGGGCGTCGGACTCTCTTCGGATGGTATTCAACCTCTAGTTAGCAATGTGCTTGGCAAACAGCAAATGGGAAGTGGAACTGGCGGAGGAGAAGCTCAATATATGCAACAACAGAGTCAGATATTTGTCTTCTCTACAGTGCTTGCTAATAAAGGAGCTGACGCCGTCCTTCAGGGACAGTTCCCTTCCATTATTGCCTATCATTGTGCACAGCCAGGGACTAAGAAGCATCTTGAGGTAGTTTTCAAATCGAAAATATGAGAGATGAAAGACAATTTGTTTACTATATTTGGTTTAAGAAGAGCTTAAAGGGGTTTTATCATCTGTATTGCATAGAGTAGAAGATAAAGTGGTTTTATTCTCAAGATTATTTGCATATTTCATTGATTTATTCATTTTTTGACTTATTTTTGTTACTCAAGAATGAAAACCTTCAAGAATCAATCAGTTACTTGGTTTATTCACTTAAAAAGTTAGTTTCCAAGTTTCATTTTGAGATTATCGATGATTCAGAGCCTCTTGATGATCAGTTTTGTTGTAAATAGTAATTGAACTGCAACCATATTGAAGATAATTTTTAGTTTTCGTTTATATATTAATTATTTTCATTTCATTTCCTCCAGAAACACCCAAGCAAGGTGAACCAGTTCAGGCAAAATCCTGCTCAATGGTTAAACAATCTTGCTATGATGAAACAGAAGGGCCAACAGGGTGGCCCAAACAGTGGTTTCCCCACTGAACAACCCCCCGACCTTCCAGCTCTTGAGCCAAACGCGCCTCCCTTCTGGAACGAGCAAAGTAACATAAGAAATTTGAATGGTAGCAGCTCGATGGGAAATCCAGAGTCATCTCTCGACGATACCAATATTGATGTGCCTTGCCTCGTGCCGAACTCTCCTAACAATTCAGGTGGCACTATTCATCTGCATGAAAAAAACCCTAAAAATTTACTTTTTCTAATCCAAAAGCGACCCTTTCAGTCTTTTAGAAGCTCCAGACATCTCTCAAAGTCGATTATCAACTACTTTCAAAACCTCAGTTTCAAAATCAGTTGAAATCCTCTTCAAAAATTAAAAAATCAAAGTTTTAAAGCCTTATTCTAATCTCTAAAAACAGGTAACTCTCAGCCTCCTACCAGCACGGCGATGGGTCATAGCCCTAGCCTTTTGGGAGCTCCAAGTAGTCCAGGTTCAGGAGGTCTCCAACCTTCTTTGCAAGGTGTTAAGGTCCCTGATGAGAATCTGACTCCTCAGCAGCGCCTGCATCGCGAAGAACAGTTGGCTACGATAAGAAAAATGCAGATGATATTGTTTCCTGAACGTAAGGACGATGGCACTGGGAATCCTGGGCCACTGGATCCTGCCCAGGGAGCACAACAGCCTCCTGGACAAGGGGCTACTAATGTTTCTAGCGGTTCGAATGCCGGACCTCCGGCTGTAGACTGGCACAAATTACAACACCACTTTTTTGACGCGAAAAACAAGGTTTATAAATTAAATTTTATAGATTTTTAGGACGTGATCTCGTTGGGTAGTGACGGGAATTATAATCGAGGGTTATTTATTGGTTTTTCATTTTCCAAGCTCTTTTTAGGTCGGATTTATCAGTAACGTGTTTATAA
>OZ001264.1:59316-244316 GCA_963924015.1 Macrophya annulata | reverse complement strand
TTTATTTATTCATTTATTTATTTTATTACTTTTAATTCTTCGGCAAACTCTTTCGTCAAGGCTTTAATTAATCAATGTATGTAGTCAATTAACGTTATACTGCGGATCGTTAAATAAGACAGATTAACAACATCTTATCTCTTTGCCAAAAATTAGAGAAACTGAAGAAGCTCACCCATGTCGGGTAATGGAAAAACTTTATTCTTTGTCTTTTTCTTTGTTTCTTTTTTTTTTCTTTTTTTTTTTTAATGTATTGGATCTATGATCTTATCTACGATTTAATGGTGAAAATCGATTTCAGACTTTAACCGGCCACGTTTATTATCGTTTTTTTGGCTATTGTATCTACTAACGAGGTATTACTACATGATGCTAAATTTCTTTAATTTTTTTGCTTTTTATTATTATTTCTTTAAGTTAGTCGAGTAAAGGTGGGATTAGTCTTTGCCAGTAGCAGTTTTCTTTTCTCTTCTTAACCGAATCATCGCGTATATTTTGCTAAACGCCTCCTTCTCTCTTTTCTTTATGTTTTCTTATCCAGCAACTCTTGCAGCGCTTTTCGTGTATCATCTGAAAATAGAAAAATTTTTGTAGGCACTTTGGCTTGTGGTATAAGTAAGAGATTTGCCATTTAGGATTTTCCATTCGCATAACACAAGCTTTAGTAAAATTTCGGAATTTTTTGTTACACTAAATCAGCGTGGCAATGAGAATTACAGATTTTAAACGAAAAGAAACCCCGTTTCCTTAGATTAAGATCTGCTTTTCTTCGAATATTCGACTTTTTCTTTTTAACTTTATTGCCAATCTGTGTTGGGGAATGATTAAGGAATAATGGGCTCAGTAGATGAGAGAAGAGGATTAATAACTAGTGGCAAATCCCTTATTTTTATTTAGACGGAAGGCGCGTCTCTGGTAATCAAGATTATACCCAAAACCCAAACCAAACCTGTCCTGTCCAGCCATTTATTGGCTGGATGTGCCCGAGTCCAGTCCCTCATCTCCGTTTCTTTAATAAATAGAAATATACATATATAGTATAAATAGGAAGTTTGTTCATATCAGATCTTTTAGTTTACCCAAAGAGCTATTTTGAATTGCTGATAATTTTATTGCCGAATAGATAGAATTTTCTTCCTCTATTGTTAAAACAGTATTTTTCCTTTTTTCAAACGCAATTCTGAATAGCTGCCCTAAATAAATTTCAGCGTACCGTGTTTACCTTGACCGCTGGTCTCGCGATGAGGCTTGCACCTTCCCGTTTGCACTGTAAATAGGAAATACTTTGTTATTGATATTCTTTTCGGAAGTATTTGATAGATAAAAATCTCTTAAAATCTTTTGGGATCTCTGCAAATCGTGTGAAATCGGTTTGGAATCTTTTCAAAATCTATTTAAAATCCAACAAAGTGATTTAAAAACGTAGGAAAATCTGGTAAAATCTTTTCCGCTTCTTCAAGTCCCGAAAAATCTAAACCCTCCCCTTTTTCAACCAGCCTAATAATCTCCGTCTAATTAGACAGTATCATACTTTTTTTTAACTGGAACAAAGTCGTCCCACTCGCTCAGGTCGTACTTAGACAAATCTCCATCGTCATCATCGTCCTCGTCCTCATTCTGTAACGAAAATAAACTGCCAATTAAACTTTACCCTATGTTTTTTTTTTGTTTGTTTTTAAAGAAAACTAGCAAAAATTTTTTAAAAAAACAAAAAACTAAGCCAATCTTCCGATTCTTTATCATTCTATTTCTAAAATTTATTTCAAATTATGAAGTAAATTCCTATCATTATTGTTATTACATCTTCCTCTTCGTTGATTATATCTTTAACTGGCTCAGGCTTAACATCATCATCATCATTATTATCACCGATATCATCATTCTTAGCTTTGCTTCTAGGTGGAGGGCTAACATATCTGATAGAATGATCAGAGTCCTCATCAGAAGTCCTGTTTTCAAGTTTCCTCTTTTTCCTCCTCCTACCAAATTCGTCATACTCATCATCATCCTCGTCCTTTCTTTCCTTATACTCAACAACTCCACGGTCATTGTAACCACCACCATAACCAGTTCTCTCTTCAACCTCACCAAACTTTGGGGCATTACACATATTGCATTGCTGTCTACGCGCCCAATTCACATTCCCACATTTACTGCATTGCCAGTCGTCCGCGCTGTGATATTAGAAAAGAAACAAATTTTAATAAATATATCAATTCATTAACAATGCTTCTTGTAGTATTATTTTCAATTTGTTTTTTGTCTTTTAGCCACCTAAACAAGCCTCTGCTTTTCTCTGCTGCAGCTTTTCCTATTTCTTGACCAAGCTTTTTCTTTTTAGGACACTCTCCTCTGTCTAATGAAAAAAGAAAATATCAAAATACAAGATCAGTTATTCTCATTAATATCTCAATTTATCAGATCATTATATCACATCTCTGAGCATATATATATATCTATCTATCTCTGTATATGCATATGTGTGTACCTTTGCCGCATCGATTACATGAATTTCTTCTAGCGAAATTAACATTTCCACATCTGTAAAATATTCGATATATATGTATATACCGTATGTTTAAATATAGTTTGTAACATCCTTATACATAATATTATTGTCATCTAAACAAATAGTGCGGATGGAGTAAAAAGAAGAAAGAAAAAAGAAAAACAAAGATGATGAAAAAGAAGATTAATAATAAGAGGAAAAGTGTATGTGGTGATAAACAATAGATAAGATACACCAATAATGATGACAAATAGGGGGATCTGCCTATCGGATAAGTAAGAAATAGTATTAACGATATCGGAAAATGGGGGGGGGGGGGGAGGGGGGATTAAGAGAGATGGGATAGGTGCGAAATAAAATAGAATAGGTGCCGGTCGATGAAAAACGAGCCAAAAATTAAATAGTAAAAGAAAAAAAGAAAAAACAATAACGGTGAATCGAACAATTAAAAATGAATGTTAACAACACAAAAAGAAAAATAAAAATAAAAAAATTACGCACTGTGAATCGGGACAGATCCAATCACCGTCGTTTATACTACGGTGAGCCTCGTCATCGACTTTAGTCTCCATTATTTAATGGATAAATAAATGGGAATCTGGAGGCTGGAGTAGGCAAGGCGTCGCGACGTTGTTAGTCGTCGTCGTCGTTCTTTCCTCCTCCTCCTCCGCCTCGACTACCTTACCGCTGCCTACTATTAGCAGTGTTTTTTTAAAGAGTTTTCTCGTTTATATTTGACGGACTATACACCGGATACTTTACTTTACTTTAACTTTAACTTTAATACTTAAACACTAGTCTCCCTCTCTCTCTTTCTATGTATTTAACACACATGTGGTGCACACATCTATGTCGATTTTTAGTTTGTTACATATTCTGTGACTGTTCGCTGATAATTGTTACACAGTTTATGGAAAACAACCCTAATTCCGCGCCGCCCTATCTTTTAGTTTTTATTATCATTATTATTATTTTATTAATCAAAAATTAGTTACTACGTCAGAGACGAAAGCAATATCTGTTGAATAATAAAAATGTACTATAAATCTACTCTCTAGATTGATTTTCATTAGATTTACAGTTTGTGGTTTACTCAAAGCTTACCGCGCCCTCTCTTGGGGCTCTCAGACTGGTCGATTCAGACATGAAAATGCCCTTCGAATTACCGTCGCTGAAATGTAAAGGGACCTAAAGTTACTATTTGAAAATTCATATTTCTCCAACTCTATTCAACTTCTCTATACTCCGCGGTGTAATATCAGTGCACAAGCTCTTCACGAGCATTGACGGCTCGTGGCGTGGCGTGTGTATTAAGCGCTACCCCTCGACCCCGGTAATTATTACGGAATGCAGCTGCGGTAACAACCAGCGCAAGGTTCAAGGGGGTTGGTGCCTCGGTGTCGGTACGGGTCGTAAACATTAGGTGTGTCAGCGTCATTTCTCTGAAAAAAAAAAAGCTCGAAAATAGTATTAGAAAGAACAAACTAAGATTGGTTTATACGGCGATGGTATAAAACAGATCTAATCATAACAATAAAAACTCGACCTTTTTGCAATGTATATTTAATCAAAGAACAGTAATAGCAGTGACAAAAAACAAAATACAAAAATAAATTGGAAGTAAATCAAAATAGAAAAAAATTTTAATAAACACAACGAATCTATTATTTTTTTGTTTGGTTTGCTGAATGAAAAATAACGCTAATTTCTGACACAAGATCAAACATATACGTATATATTTTTTCCGTTGTTATTTTTTCATAAATAAATTTAAAAAGTCCCAAATTGTTATAAAAAAAAAAACGTGAATTTTTTTTTGCCTCTGAATAAACCGAAGGGAAGGTAATGCTCGTATGGGGTAGGAGGAGGTTACTGCCTGGGCGAAGGGCATGGAGACGGAGAGCGTGAAATCAGGGGCTAGCGAGCACAGCCATAGCCATAGCCACCACAGTCGAAGCTCGCAACAGAAACACCACAGATCTCATAACAACAAATCCCATCATCATACTCGCCAGTATTCTCATAGATCTTCTAGGTATGTATCCACTTTCATTCTATGATTCATTTTCGTCCCATTTATAATTTTACGTTGTGTTAGTCACCTTTCTTATATGATCTCTCTCTTCAAAGACCATTTCATTAATGTTTATGTATTTATTGAGAGCCATCTACCAAAGATAAAATACGCGTTCTGTCAAACTTTAGATTATCTTGAAAAATTTAGTCCAACCTTTATTTCAGACAAAAAATCTCAATGGTTTAAGTCACTCAAAGTAAACTGGATGCATTGCAAATAACATTTCTTACTCACCAAGCCTTTGCTCGATATTCCAAGCAATTCATTATTTACATTATTTTGTTTTCCCAGAAGCAGCCGGAGCCAAAGAAAAGAGAGACATAATTTAGACGCTAGTGAAATGGCGCCATTTCAAACGACTGTAAATGTTAGAGGTGAAAGTGTTGAGCATTTAGGCCAAGAGGTGATCGAAGTACAGATATTACCTCAAGATGAAAATTGGGGAGAAAATACTACTGCTGTAACTGGCAATACTTCGGACAGGTCTGAATCAACTGAAGATGTTAGCAACTGGCCAAATGAGAGTGAAGGATCCTTTGGTTTTACTTGCAATCGTTATGTGGGACCAACAGTGGCAACTGTTCTTGGAATCAGTGCTTTTCTCAGTCCAATAGCAATGGTTATACTCCCTAAGCTCGGTTTCTTTCCGGACTCAATAAACGTTCTGACAATTCAACAGAGGCTTCAGCTTCTATCTTGTAACGCAGAGTGCAAAGGACAACTCGTTGGACTTGCATTTAAACTAGTATTACTCGGAGTTGGAAGCTGGGCGGTTTTCTTAAGGAGAGCAAATGCCACTATGCCTCGTATATTTTTATTCAGATCAGGCGTGCTTCTACTAACTTTATTATGCATCTGTACTTACTGGCTGTTCTACGTTGTTCAGGTATATATCTATTCTCATCCCAGTCAAAAGGAACAGCAAATCTTGTATTGTTGAAACTCTAATATCTCCTCATCTTCGTCTTTTTCAGCTCACTGAAAGCGCAAAGACTGCTGCAAACGGGGAAATAACTGAATACAAAAGTCTGGTTAGCTATGCCGGTACTCTCACAGACACTCTTCTATTCATACACTACATTGCGGTGCTTCTTGTTGAGGTCAGACACTTGCAGCCAACATTTTACCTCAAGGTGATGTATTAATATTGATATTTCTCACAGCTTCACACCTAAAGTACCAGATTCGAATCCCAGAACTGTTCAATAACTGATTTTCAAATGTCCGATAAATTTCCTTACAAAATATCGCATTAATCCGTAAGAAAACCTCAATATTGAAGTTTCCCTTGTCTTAATTTCAGGTGGTGCGATCTCCCGATGGAGAGTCTCGTTCCTACGCAATCGGCCACTTATCAATCCAGCGAGCGGCAGTTTGGGTGTTAGAAAAATACTACACAGAGTTTCCAGTCTACAATCCGTATCTAGAACGTCTTCCAGTATCAAAATCGAACCGAAAACAGTCGAGTTTTAAGTTTTATGAGGTTGACGGAGGCGCGGGAACCACCCTTCAGCAGCGAGGAGCGGGAGGAGATAGAGCCGTACTCGCGGCTCAGGCTCGAAGACGAGATTCTAGCCACAACGAACGTTTTTACGAAGAACACGACTACGAACGTCGGGTGAGAAAACGGAGAGCGCGTCTAATCACCGCTGCTGAGGAAGCCTTTGCACACATTAAGAGGCTCCATTCAGAGGCTGAATCTGCCCCTAATCCAGGGCCCATGGATCCAATGGAGGCGGCTCAGGCGGTATTTCCATCCATGGCTCGAGCCCTTCAAAAATATTTGAGGGTCACGCGTCAGCAGCCAAGACACTCTGTGGAATCGATTTTGGGAAGGTTGGCTAGGTGTTTGGCGCAGGACGCGGCACCCAGGGCTTTTCTTGAGCCTTTTTTTTCATCTGGACCTGTTTTGGCTAATGAAAAAGAGAGGCAGAGAAGGTCACAGCATTGGGCGCTTGTTTGCGAGGGTGAATTACCCTCTAGATCTTTAACTTCTGGATGCGAATTTCAACTAAGACAAGGGGAGATTGCTTTACTTTGTACTGCCCATAGGGTACCGCATTTTAATCTAACTGAACAACTCGCACATCCCAAATCTAACAAGTTCTTACTCAGACTCAACTCAGAGACTTCCGTTTAGCACAGATTGAGATGTTTAGCTAGAGCTTTAGCTGTTTAATGATTAATTAAGCTGATATTTTTTACATTTTTCATCTAAATTTCGTACAAATAATTTACTAGAATATTTTATACATTAAAAATAGGTAGCTGATTTTTGGGACGAATTAGACCCAAGATAAATAAGAAACAGGATTATCATAAGTTTTCTCAATTTTTTTTTTGTTGATACAAATCGTATAGGTATACATGAAATTCGGTTTCTTTGTGAAAAATTTACTCAAAAACGAGGAAACAAAACATTTCGTTTTGCTTTTTTATATGCTTTTTTAATGTAGCTTGTAAGTTTGATTTGCACCAGGTCTTAGGTATATGAAAATAAATTTAATTGATATCAACGGTGAGATTAACTATATTAAAAAAAAAAAAGACAAAAACAAAAAAAAAAAAAAACGCTTTAGTGGGATGAAATGAACTGCATGTAGAATTTTAACTAAACGTATATAACATGTAAGGAAAGATTAGGGAATAGGCATAAAATATGTGAAATAATGACAAATTGCTTCGGGTATTTTTATTTTTTTTTATCCATTAAAATCAAGAATTATTACTAGGAATTTAATTGATTATTGCTTATCAATAACTCATCATATTTTTAAACTGGCTGATATAAAAATCGATATTTTTAATTACGACTATCGAAAGACAAATAAAACATAAAATAATAATACCTATATATATATATATTTTTTTTCATTATTTATTTTTCGTTATTTTCGTTCATCAGAATCTCACTAATCTCATATAATTTCAATGAAAGTTAGGTCGGAACTGTAAAGTCTGTATAATGTGTAAAGAATAGACAAATAATGGAAGAGAAGAAACTAACAAAAAAAATTTACAAAAAGGAAATAAAAATATAAAAAAAAAAAAAAACTATCACAATGCGCACACATACATACATAATATATCGTAAAGCTATTTTTTCACATTTAATTTACGTGATGTGATGAATTCATTCTTACATTAATTAATTAATTAATTAATTAATTCATATTTTATGTTATATATTTAAACTTCAGTATTTATTTAGGTATATAATAAATATAGTGGAACAAAAGGATCTTTAACGTCTCTTTTGGCTACATATCAATAAATTAACGTACATACACACATACGTATATGTATAATGGTAATATACGTATAGATATATCAAGGTATATCATAATATACTATCGTCGCATCATCGTACTATAATTGGTATTAATTAAACTGTAATATAATTATTTAACATTTATTATCGCATAGCTAATAATGAAATTAAATAATCCAACGTATATTTGATAAACTGACTTAATTTATCAATGTGCGATTTTTTTATACACACACACACGAACAAGCAGCACCTATAAGGCCTTTTATTTCATTTATTTTCTATCTATGTGTATATTTACCTATACATATAATTATAAGTATTTAATTATATCGCTCTATTAATTACGGGCGTATGCGAGCCTTAATTGTGTAGGTATTAATTAAGCCTGTAAATTTAATATACCTAATCAAATTCGTTTTATATATTATAGGTATAGTCGTAGCTTTTTTATGCAACTTATAATAATTGTTTTTTTTTTTTTTTTGTCT
Organism: Macrophya annulata; assembly: GCA_963924015.1. Classification (NCBI taxonomy): domain Eukaryota; kingdom Metazoa; phylum Arthropoda; class Insecta; order Hymenoptera; family Tenthredinidae; genus Macrophya; species Macrophya annulata. The sequence continues at coordinate 235,968 of OZ001264.1, read as the reverse complement.
CTCTTAATTAAATTAAATTAAATTCGTCCTGTATTTTATTTTTTTATTCTTTATTATTACTTTTATTTATGCGTGACGCGTGACAATGACTATATATGTATAACTGTATATGGATTTGCGAATAAAAAAATAAAATAAATAAAAAACAAAACATAGTTTAATATTATTAAATTTCAATTTACATCACTAATTGTTTTTTATTTTTCATTTTTATTAACAAAATTTGAAATGCATCATACCAGCTATTTATATTTCCTCCAGTAAAGAAGTTTGTAACAAAAAAAAGTCCCAATTTTTTTTTCCACTCTTTCAAAATTTATTTTACGAAAGGTGTTTTTCTACATTTTAATGTATTATAAAATACATATAGTAGGTATATTATGTATATATCACGTTGTATATAAATTCTTGATAAAAGTATTTCTAAGAATTCGTCAAGTGTCCAGAATTACTCAACTCTTTGCAAAGATCGATAATGATTGATCGAATTATTTAACAATCCATCTTTTCTACTATAATAGGTGTTTGATTATATAGCTATCCTAACAATAATTATATATACTGAAAAGTTACGATATTGTTCAGGACTATGATGTATCGATAGAATTATTAAATTCCATACATACAAACACATACGTATATATCTCACCGTTGACAATAAAACTAACTAATTATAAATCATTCTCCCCTTACCTCATCCGTTGATATCTTACATTAATCCGACTGCTTGATCGTTCCTATATTTTTATTTTATTTTATTTTATTTTATTTTCGAAGAATGCGAAACGATATTGTACATATATAGGTATACTCTATTCCAAATACTATACGATAAAATAATTATTTTTCATTCATATTATAGATATTGATTCCTAATATTCTGACTAAGAACTCTGCGATCTAGTCTACCGAATCTAGATCTAATCACTAATTTTCTATAATGGAATGTTCATTGCTGTTATAATATAATTAATGGCAATGCAGCGATCGTCTGAGACAGAAGGAAAGATAGACTAATTGATATTATTAGCGATTATGGAATGTATAAAGTTACGATCAGTTTAACGATAATTCAAATAAATTAAATATTTCGGATTAATTGTTGTTAAAAAATTGTCGCGTTACATACTCCCATACCATCAAATAATATCGAAGGTAGCTGTTTTATATAGATAGATTATATATCGCAGAGAATATCAACTCTTTATCGTAAATTATGTTATATACCTAATTTTTTTTTTTTCCATGTAATTTTTTTTTATTTGTCGCTTATCATATACGCAGTGGACCTTGTGCCATCGTTTCAAAAAAATATATATATTTCGAACAGCAATTTACGACTTTTAAAAATGAAATCATTCGTTCCCAATTACGAGCATCGATGATCGCGATCAACGCATATCTCAAAGCAGAAATCTGCGATTCTTGAGATTGCTGAAACGATTAAATATGAAACTGAATTTTGGAATTTTGAATTTTCCAACAATCATCGTCCAGAGGAAAAGAAAACCCAATTCATTTAGTTTTATTTACTGTCAAAAATCCATCAGGGTCTGCAGATTAAATTGCATATACAGACGTTGGTCGGGATTTGTGACTGGATAATATTATCTACCATATGAATTAACAAGTTTTATAAGATTTATGATCAAGATTGAAAAATTACAACGGCTCAATCGAATGATAACCGTATTTTCCGTTCGGGGATTACAAAAGCATGCGTCAACTATTTCGTTGTTAATTTTTTCCTGCATCAGTAGTGCAGATCGTGGAAGTATGATGGTGCGAAATTTTTAAATTGATCTTTGAGTCTCGCTGCACTAACCAAATGCCGAAATCTCGGTCTGGATTTTGTAGTAAAGTGATAAATGATGAAAGGATCATTAAGTGTATACTCTCTCCCATTTATCTTATCCATATATAAAAAGGATTCTGTTACCTGGCTGCGCCGGATATCAGTAAACTGTCTAAAGAACGCGCAGATTGTGTCTTACTCACGATTAAACAACGCCGTCAGATATATACCCACCTTCTACCCAGAATCTAAAAAGACAAACAGTAAGACTGTAGTCAGTTAAACGAACAGTCGTTAGTCCCTCTCTCTTTCTCTTCCGTCCATTATAATAAATTCCATGTATATATATATTCATAATAATCCCAATAAAAGTACAAGAACTTGAGGAACTGCAAGCGCACTGCATCTACCTCGTGGACTATCGTTTATAATTATCAAAGATTTGCTCTCGAAGGGTATTCATCCGTATGTGGTACAAGAACGATGGTTGTTTCAGAGGTCAAAGTAGAGGTAACATTATAACACCATATATTAATTATTCGATGTGTAAGTCCTTTTTACTCAACGAACGAGAGTCCCAGAACGCGTTGGTGGCATTTCTATTTTTTTTTTTTTGTTAATCGGTTCGGTACGAGTTTCACGAATTTCTTGCTTTACCCATAAAAGTCATCATAAAGCACCAATGCGGGTCCTTCATAAGTATTTTCGTCATCTGTAAGTACGTACGGGGTCAGGAATTTATGTAACTCGCGTATGTGACTTATAGGTATTACAGTATATACCATTGTATTATTAATTACACATATATACGCGTGTATAAGTAGGTAAAGCAAATTACGTATTACTTATATTGCTAAAATAGTTTCTTTTCAAACGTACTTATATATCTTTTATATACCAAATGTATACATTATGCGAGGAATATACAAAAAGCAACATCGCACAAACGATGAAAGCTACGTCAATTTGGATCGCTATTGAATTCAGAGTTCTATTACGAAATAATTGTACGGGACTATAATAAACGACTACCTCAGACACGATATCTCCTTTTTTTGTCTGCTAGAAACATTCTCTCTTTATTTTATGTAAAAAAAACTTTGCAATATCACTACAATGAACTTTTCTTATCGTAGACTGTACCTTATAGTATTTAAAGAAATTCAAAACTGTTGATGATTTTCAGATTAACAGAGCAGGATGGGGTGGAGGATTGGAGTTCTTAATGTCCTGTATCGCGACGTCGGTAGGATTGGGAAATATATGGAGATTTCCATACACAGCTTACCAAAACGGCGGTGGAGCCTTTTTAATTCCCTATATAATAATACTTTTAATTGTCGGAAAGCCATTTTACTATTTGGAAGCAATACTGGGTCAATTTTCGAGTAAATCTTGTGTCAATGTTTGGGCAGTTTCACCGGCAATGAAAGGTATATCGCTACGATCGCAGCTAATTTTAGTATATATTCACTGTTTAAAAATTTCATTATAACTCGTGTCCGCGCATCTGTTCAAACGAATATAATTAGCAAAATATTATTAACAACGTGTTATATGTGTTAGCTGTCTGTGGACTGTACTCATAAAGATTATATTGACATTGGATGACGCGTGTTGATGACGTTTTACAAAATAAACAGAATTTACATTTCTCCAAAGACTTACTCTTTTTTTTTTTTTTTTACGGCTTGAAAAAAGTACTTTCGATAAATCTTACCGATCAGTCTATAAAATATTTGATAATGTTTTACTACAGGAATCGGATACGGCCAACTGATAGCCGCACTGTGTGTTGTTTCATACTACTGTTCGTTAATGGCTATAACTATGTACTACATGATCGCAAGTTTCGCGTCTGAGTTACCATGGTCAGTATGTCGTGAAGAATGGGGTTCTAATTGTTTCGACTCTGGTGGTATTGCGGTAAACATGACAACAGTATCCGCAAACGGGTCTTTGCAGAGTTCAGCAGAGTTGTACTTCCTGTATGTAATCCACATAAACGCATTAAAGAAAAAAAATTGTCACATCCAAAATTGATTAAACATTAATTTTAGAAAGATCGTCCTTAACGAGGCTGAATCAATCGAGGATGGAATCGGTTTGCCCTCATGGCAGTTGAGTCTTTGTTTGCTAGGTAGTTGGATTCTTGTATACGGAGTACTATTTCGTGGAACGAAAAGTTCAGGAAAGGCCGCCTACTTTCTGGCGTTATTTCCCTACGTTGTAATGCTCACTTTACTGATAAGAGCAGTAACCCTCGAGGGTGCAGGCAATGGAATAATGTTTTTCATAACCCCGGATTGGGAAAAACTGTTACAACCCCAGGTCTGGTACGCCGCGATAACTCAGTGTTTTTTTTCACTAAGTGTATGCTTCGGTCCCATAATAATGTACTCTTCGTACAATAACTTCGGGCACAAGCTTTACAGGTGAGCATTCATAACCGTCCGCAGCACCAACTTAATTAGTCATGAAAATTTACAACTCTGACAACATTCGATATATTCGTTATTTTCAGAGACGTAATGATAGTCACGACTCTAGACACGTTCACCAGCTTCATAGCTGGCTGTACGATATTTGGAATACTCGGAAACTTGGCTCACGGTATGGGAACCGAAGACGTTAGTACGGTAGTCCGTGGCGGAGCTGGACTGGCCTTTATTTCCTATCCAGAAGCTCTGGCCCGTTTCACATTTCTACCTCAGTTATTTTCCGTTCTATTCTTCGTCATGATGCTGGTCCTCGGGGTCGGTAGTGCAATGGCATTAGTAGGAGCAGCATTCAGTGTATTATGCGATCGATATCCTCATATTAAAAAATGGCAGATGATGCTCGGAATTAGCATAGCTGGTTACGGAATCGGTCTCGTTTACGTTACTCCGGTAAGATATGGTTGGTGCAGGATCACTCCCTGCTGTCTCGATATAAATCGGGGACTAGACCGCATGTATTTACGTAAATATCAATTAATTATCCCCTTACAGGGTGGACAATGGATATTAACATTGGTCGACTACTACGGAGGGACATTCGTCGCTATAGTAATTGGCGTCGTTGAGATCACGACCATATTCTGGATATACGGTCTACGAAAGTTCCTCGACGACGTTGAATTCATGACTGGCGTCCGTCCTGGTATTTATTGGAGACTTTGTTGGGTGGCTGTAACGCCACTTCTGATGATCACCATCATGATATACACCATAATAATATACGAACCACCGACATACAATGACACAGAGTTTCCAGTCTCAGCATACGGTTTGTGAACGCAATCGTGCTTTAATCTTCATCGACGTTATTACATCGGATATAATCACAGATCTTTATTCATATCTTTGAATCTTATAGTCGCTGGTTGGATCATCGTGGGCCTTGCGATACTCCAGTTAGTCGGTTGGATCGGCTACCGGATTTTAACAAAAAAGAGTATCTCATTCTTACAAGTGAGTTATGATACATTAAAAATATATTCACGATTGATTTAAAGGAGCATGATATATCTAACCGGTGATCTTTTGGTCTGTCTTCAGACCGTCAAGAATGCTTTCACGCCTTCCTCTTCGTGGGGTCCGGTTGATCCTAAAACACGACAGGAATGGGAAGCCTTCACGGAATCAAGCCAAGCAAAATCATCCTCGAAAGGACTTTACGATCTTTTGTTTAAATGATCTTTTTATTTATATTTCTTTCATTTCAATTACTTTAAATATACCTGACATTATTATACCTGTAAACTTCATATTTATATCGTAAACGTTGTATCATTTTTATCAAAGTTTAAGAATCATATTATGATAATATAAAACTAAAACTGTAACATATAACATTAAAGAATAAAAATGTATCTCACTGTTTCCTATAATCAGCATTTACATTTAAGTCATCCGTAGCTGAAACATTATGATCACGATTAGAAGCGGTCAATGGACTTCTAATGATTCGCTTTCGAGATCAGACTAATAAGTACAAAGTTGTACAGTTTCTATCAGCTGTTATAAAGTAATTGGAATGTGTGTGTGTGTGTTTCTTTTTACTCGATTAGTTAGAGTAAGTATACGTTCTGTCTGCAAATGTTCCAGATAAACTAAGCTTTGCGTAAACTTCTTGGGAAGGCCATAATGTTGTTGGATATAGAATTTCGCAAGCGATAGCCATACACATCGTACGTGATCTTCAACTGTCTATCTTTGCGCAATTTAAAGAGTGGAATGTTTGTCTTTAAGATTTTTAAAGTATGAATCGTTTTGACTGGGTTAATATGACGATTGTCAAGAACAGAATTTTTATTACTATAATACGTAATAAGTATGTATATATATATATATAGTGACGAGTGAGTATGCGTTGCAAATGGATAACAGAAATTAATGCAATAAACTTTATTTACAAGCTTGGTTTATATTTTACTGCGTCCAGGATTACTGATCGCTGACTAAAGATAGCATTCCGAAAAACAAAATTATTTTATTACGATAATTAAATGTGATGTTAAAAGATAATAATAATACATTTATCCTCATGGTTAATTCATACAATTTATTTTATACAAGTACTTTGATTAGTATATATATACCAAATTTTTCTGTTATTCAATTTTCAAAGGTATTCGAAATTGATGGTAATTCATAACACTTATCCTAACCAACTTAAAAGCCAATTCACGAACGTACAGAGTCCACAATCTATATCATATCCCAATCCCATTTCCATTTCCATTCCATATGATTCGTATAATATCATTCGAAATTCAGATATCCCGGTTGTTCACATCGCGCAGACTCACAATAATTTTAAGTCTCACCTTATATTAGTAAGAATCGGTATAGTGTTTATCTTTATAGTCTTTGAAAACATGCCAACACGCACATACACACAACTAGATTCTTTCATATTTGAATGGGTCGAGAAGCTGGACGGGTGGTTGTGAAAGGACTCGTCAGTGGCTGTTGAAGTTTATCAAGTTCATAGTGTATATCATGGAAGAAGATGACAAGGTATGTATAAGTATACGAGAAATCGGTTTAGATATAATTATACCGTAATATTATGGAGTTTTTATCATAAAATCGAAATAATATGATCAATCAATTGGCGATTGATAAACATCTTTCAATTTCCACGCATTAATAATCCAGTGGGTATATAGACACCTATAGATACGCGTTGTCTTGCCATTATCTAGATTAGATTTCAATCACCAGATACACACATACCTATATACATATAATATATATTTACGGCATTTATAGACAGTGAGGTATAACCCAGGTGCGGATATATGGACTGTCAACAAACCATAAACATCGCATGGTGATACGCAGTTTTGTATATGTAGATAGGTATAACATTTTGACAATGACTGAACGTTCATTTTCAGCATGTCATGATTGGCTGTTCAAACTGTATTTATCCCCGATCATAATATAATCGAGTACACCTCATTCGAAATCATAAGGTTTAGCTAGATATCAATTACGATAGCCTTTTGATCGATCATCGTTACTGCTTGTCGTCATTACGTACCGTCCCCTATATACGATCTTGTGATGTCTTAAAAATTACGTCAAAAATGGTTTCTTATATTTCCGTATCCATAATTCTATCGAGGCCCTTATCTGGACTTTGACTTTTGAATCATTTTTCTAGTTCATATAACCCGATATCGAATTAAGTACTTTGAGATTAAAACGTTTCAACGATGCAGGAGAAGATGCCCCAAAGCAGCGAGGCTGATATTAGCAAAAAAAATCAAGATTCTCGGGCACAATGGGCAAGTGGAATGGAATTTCTAATGTCCTGTGTTGCCTTTTCCATCGGTATTGGTAACGTATGGCGTTTTCCATACACCGCATACGAAAACGGTGGCGGTGCTTTCCTCATACCGTATCTGGTGGTGTTATACATTATTGGAAAACCGTTTTACTACATGGAGATGATACTTGGTCAATTCACTAGCAGATCGTGCGTTGAAATTTGGTCGATATCACCTGGGTTTAAAGGTACCTATTATATTTATACATAGATATCGAAAAATCTTGAGGATTTGAAGACTCGTCTCCCAAATTGTCCCATAACAGAAAAATGTCCATTCCGAACAACGCTGACGCAAAAAATCCATCGAGTTATGAATTCCTGATCACATTTCCCATGCTCATTGCCTAGTGAACGTTCAAAAAAGTCATCTTACGTCCTTTCAGGTATCGGCTTCGGTGTGACGGTTGCAGCATTTTCGGTGGTCAGTTATTACGGCGCGTTAAAAGCTCTGACGTTATTTTACCTGGTCTCGAGTTTTCAATCAGTCCTACCCTGGACTATGTGCCGAGAAGAATGGGGAGACAGTTGTTTCAGTTCATCTGAAGCTGCAAGCAATGTCACTGTGAACAATACGCAGTCTAGTTCAGCGGAGCTATTTTTCCGGTGAGTATAAAGCGAACGTATGTACTCTGGACATACGTCAACGTCATGAATATATCAGATTAATGAACTCCTACCTCTTCGTCGAATAATTATTTCCAGGAAAGTCGTGCTGAACGAGGTTGACGATATCAATAACGGCATAGGGATACCGTCGTTGAGTCTAACCCTTTATTTAGCATTCAGCTGGGTTGTGGTTGTTCTGGTTCTTTCACGCGGTGTTAAAAGCGCGGGAAAAGCATCCTACGTTCTTGCTATATTTCCGTACACGATAATGATCACGCTTTTGGTTAGAGCCGTCACCCTGCCAGGCGCTATGAACGGTATAATATTTTTGTACAAACCAACATGGACTAAAATTCTCAGTCCTCAAGTATGGTACGCTGCTATGTCGCAAGCTTTCTTCTCTCTTGGAGTATGCTTCGGTGCTGTAACAATGTACTCGTCATACAACAGTTTTCGACACAACGCAATCAGGTCTCTCCCTCTTTATCTCTTTCCTTTTTTTTTTTTTTTTTTTTTAAAGTCTTAATCAGTACCTACATGGTTTTCTACTTTGTTTTTTTTTTTTCTTTCGTTTTTGTAGGGATTGTACGATAGTCACGACTCTGGATTTGTTCACGAGTCTGCTTGCCGGTACTACGATATTTGGAATACTTGGAAACTTGGCACACGAATTGGGTACCGATGATATAAGCAGTGTAGTACGGAGTGGTACTGGACTGGTCTTCGTATCGTATCCCGAAGCTTTAGCCAAATTTACGTTCTTACCACAATTATTTGCGGTTCTTTTTTTCCTCATGTTCTTCGTCCTGGGTGTAGGAACATCCGTAGCATTATTAAACGTGGTTATCAGTGTTATTATGGATCAGTTTCCCAAACTTGTACATTGGATGGTTGTAGTAGGAGTCGGGATTGTCGGATTTCTCATTGGACTAACCTACTGCACTCCGGTTAGCAATGAAATTTTTATTTCTTTTTATATTCTCCCCTGCAGTACTTGTGGTATCGTGTGCAGATGAAGAATGATGAACATTATTGTAGATCGGGGTCCTATTCAAATTTCTTTATAATATTTTACGGTATAGTTTATACACTAAATTCTACAATCATGGCAGAAAAGTATAAAAGCACATTGTTTCTTAATTGTGTAATCATTTCATATCTTTCAGACTCATATGTGGTAATAATTATCGTTATGACACACGTACGCTACTGCAGGCTGTTAAAAAGATCGTTAAAGATTATGAAATCCATAATTTGTTTTAAGCTTTGTTCATATTCACGTCAAACACTTAAGTACCCTGTGTGCACATAGTACAGTTGAATATTTTCGAGATAAATAGAACTTCTGCTGACAGCATTATTGTCTTCAATAACCATTAAAAAAAAAAAAAAAAAAGTACTTATGATGTACATACATATTTGCAATGAAACAAATTACACACAATGTTAAACCTACCGAGTTACGTCAACGTTTCTTCGTTAACGTAATAAAATCTTACGATAGCTATTTAGAAATTATTTTTTTAATCATTTAACAGGGAGGACAATACATTTTGAATTTGGTCGATTATTTCGGTGGTACTTTGATCCTCGTTCTTCTCGCTAGTTTTGAGGTGGTCGGAGTTTCCTGGGTTTACGGTAATGTCGATTTATAGTTATAAAAGTTTATAAAATATCCTTAATTCCAGTCAAATGACAAAATTCTTAGTTTTTAATTTTTTTTTCATTTCTGTACGATGCTCAATCCTTATACTTGTGCTTTACACCTCAGTGTGTCAAGTGAGGATTAAGGCTACTAATTTTTTTTTCATCCTTAATCAGGTGTCGATCATTTTTTGGATGACATTGAATTCATGACTGGTAAACGACCATCAATTTACTGGCGTTTTTGTTGGGGTTTATTGACGCCCGTGATGCTATTCACTATACTAATATATTTCCTTATCACAATAACCCCGATCACGTACAATGAGAAAGAGTATCCGACATCAGCCTACGGTCAGTTCATACTGTGTTAATATTTTTTTTCTTCTTCTAACACAAAAATATTCATAATTATAGTCAAATAAAATTTGAAAAGTAAAAATTTATCGAAGATTATAATAATTTCAGTTGCTGGATGGGCTCTGTTATTTTTTGGTGTTGGTCAGTTTCCTGTGTGGATGATCGTCGCCACATTAAAAAATCGAAAAACAGCTGCATGGATTGAGGTTCGTACATACATAAGACGCGATTGAAGCAGATTTATTTTCTCTCACGTGTTGTATACGATTTAACCCTTGTCTAATTTGTGGTTTCAGATATTCAAACCAAGTCTAGATTGGGGACCAAAGGACATGGAAATAAATAAAAAATGGAACGAATTTAAGGAGTTCAAAAGACTCGATAGAGAACGAATATTGACAACATATGGAGAGAAATTCAAAGCAGCATTATTTGGGAGATGAAATAATAATTCTTATTTGTAAGGAAAGATTTAAAACTAAACTGTATTATATTATTGATAAAAGTTGTATTGATTAATTTTTTAAGTATTATCTCAAAATACATACATTTACATAATTGTGAGAAATAAAAATAATTAAATAAAGCCCGCTCCAGCGATGACTAGATATAGGTATATAAATTATCGATGATATAATATACGATTTACAAACGATATATATATAATATTACTGCTTTTTTTTCTCTTATTTTTTTGAACTTTAATTAATTATCGGAGTCTGATAGCAGCCGAAAAAAATTTCAAAATGTTTTTCCTCAAAAACTACGTTAAAAGTGTTTTAGATCTTGCACTTCTAACGTTGAACAATACTCGTAGTTTTTCGACAAACCAATTACCCGTTCGTGATTTTCTTAGCTTAGCCTTTTCCTCTTTGAACAAAAGCCAGGCCTTTCGATCATGCAGAAGTCGAGGTCCCCAGTCTTGTGATGGACGGAAAGCAGATCTGATCATCTATAATGAAAAAAAAATAAATAAATAAAACAATTATAAAAAATTGTTGCGGAAAGTAGAAGCAGCTGTCATTAATTCCAGTACCACTCACCGTCTTTATCGATAATTTTTTATACTTTAAAATAGCGACCAACATCCAAATAGGAATTTGTGAAATTCCGATAGCCGTCAACGTCCAACCAGCCGCATGTGCGCTCGTTGGAAGTTCAACATCACCATATGTAACCGGTGTCATTTTTACAACAGTGTAGATGAATATTGTGATGAGAATGAACGGTGTGATTATACACCAGCAAAGACGCCAATAGATACTAGCTTTTCTTTTCAGCATGAACTCTATGTCGTCCAAAAAATTTTCCATACCTGTAACGCAGTTATTAATTAATAACGCACGAGACTTAGAGGCTGTATTATAACAGTTTGATTTGAGGCGCTGATCTCACTCACCGTATACCCACATGATGCTGGTTATCTCAACGGCAGCCAATATGTACACGATGAATGAAGCACCGTAATAGTCAACGAGAGTCAGGATGAACTGGCCACCCTGCAAAAGGACGCGATTAAATGATGGGATCGATAGTAAGTGCGGGATGGGTGTGATACTTACCGGTGTTACGTAGACAGTCCCAATGGCAAATCCACCGAGAACAGTACATGTCATAACGTGCCATCGTTTAAGGTTTGGGAACTGATCACAAATTCCTGTTATTACTCCCGAGCTCATTCCCACACCGCTACCAATACCGAGTACAAACATCATTGTGAAGAATAAGACCGCGAATAACTGCGATGATTAAATGAAAAGGAGATTTTGTCGTGAACTGATTTAATATCGAAAGAGTTTATTGTATTGGTTAATCGTACCTGAGGAACGACGGTAAATTTTGCAATTGCATCCGGGTAGGATATGAAAGCGAGTCCAGTACCTCCGCGAACGACTGTGCTGATGTCGTCAGTTCCTAATTCATGTGCTAGATTTCCTAGGATTCCAAAAATCGTGCATCCCGCCATCATGCTCGTGAATGTATCGAGGGTTGTCACAATCACTGCATCTCTGAATTGAGACCACTTATAAACGCGTGATCAGATAAGAAAATCAAGCACTTCTTACCTGTAAATATTGTGTCTAAACCCGTTGTGGGACGAGTACATTATGATGGAACCAAAGCAGACTGAGAGTGAGAAGAAACATTGAGATATAGCCGCGTACCATACCAAAGGATCAATGAGTTTCTCCCAATTTGGTGTTATGAAGAAGAGGATTCCGTTCCATGCACCTTCAAGGGTGACAGCTCTGATCAACAATCCGATCATAATAACGTAGGGAAATATAGCCAAAAAGTATGATGCTTTCCCGGTGCTTTTCACACCACGAAATAGAACCACGCTTATCGAAAACCAACTGCCAAAAAGGCAGAGGGTCAGTCTCCAGTCTGGTAAGCCGATTCCGTAATCTATTGTGTCGTACTCTTTGAGTACTATCTTTCTGAAAGATGGATATGTTTTCTTTTTTTTTTTTAAATGTAGGATATTCAGCACATCGAAGATCAGTATGGTATCACCTGAAGTATAGTTCTGCAGAACTTTGCTGACCATCAGTTCGGGGCATTATTCTTAAGCTCTCGTTGCCACCCGCATTATTGTCACCACGTAATCCAGAGTCGACACAATTATCACCCCATTCTTCCCGGCACCATGACCATGGCAATTCGCTAGCAAATGATGCCAGCAAATAGAACAAGTTTAGAGCCATCAAAGAGCAGTAATAAGTCGCGAGGATCATCAGGGAACACATTTGAGCCCATCCCACACCTGAAAATCGATGATTTTGGGTTGGTCAGCCTGTGCAATGTAGTAAAGGATGAATGGAAAGAGGTTTTCTTGATAATGGCCACTTGCTGTTGCACAGAATTCTGAAAATGTGTTTTGTATCAGAGTAGTTGACAGTTTTATTAGTTTTCCCACGACTTATGGATCCCATAAAGATTATTACCTGTTACGATAGGGAGCTAAAAATTTATAAAGCGTTATCAGTTTATCTCACGACTAGACAGTTCATTAAAATATGTCAATGCCATAAGCGATGATCATCTGTTGAATTATTTAAGGTTTAAATTATGATGAATCGAATCCTCGAATATATACCCTGTTTGTATGTATTTATGTATGTACATACGTACCTACCTCGAAAACCCGGTGATAAACTCCACACGTTTATGTGGGAACTGCTGCAAAATTGACCCAATATCATTTCCAAATAGTAAAAAGGTTTCCCGATCAGAAGTAGTACGATTACGTAAGGTATCAGGAAGGCGCCACCTCCGTTTTCATAAGCAGTGAATGGAAAACGCCAAACGTTACCAAAACCGATCGATAAAGCGATGCAGGACATTAAAAACTCGACACTGTTTCCCCATGTTGGTCTCTGGGTCTGTTCCGGTTCTTCCGATTCACCCGGTTCACTACTGGCCACTGTAGTTTTTCCACCATTTCTTACCGGGTCATTTTCGTACCCAAAATTGTCGATTCCATTCATATCGTTTCAACGTATATGATAAACGTACGACGAAGGGTGCAGATCGAAGGGCAGCGGAAGTATCCTTCCTATATTTGGAAAAAATTTACAAACTAAAACGCACGTGGATAATGGGGATAAGATTTGACGATAACGATAGATGTAAACTCAATTTTCCAAAAAACAACTGCACCGATTAAAATCGACACTGTCTAGGATAGGTACTTGAATGATAAACTAAATATCTGTTGGTTGGGAAATGTTAAAGATACAACGTTGCGCCATGTCTCTTTCACGCACGATGTTTGCGCATATTTCGATTGGAAATTTATGATGTTAAATTACGCGATAAAAAGAAGACATAAAAACAAAAAAAAATAAAAAATAAAACGAAAAAATTTTCGTGCTTCATATACATCGAACACTTAGCGTGTCGGATATCGTCAGGTGACGTTTGCCGGATTATCGCATGTGTCCACATCGCTTAATCTGTGAATTCTTTTTTTATACGGTATATGTATATACGTATCGTGATATCGTACGATGATCAATCACTTATTGTTAGTTTTTATTCGAATTCATTTAGCGTCTATATAACACCGATAATATATTACAATACCCCCAAACAATAATTTTTTATTACCTAATAATATACATTATATATATGTAATACATGTTCAGTCCTCTATTTACTATGGTCGTGTCAATAATTGATCGGTATAATCATTTTACTTAAAAGATTAAAAATAAACCATCAAATAAATGAGAATATTAAAATTACCATTCTGTATCAGATTGTCTACATAAAAGAAATGGACTTATATATGTCATTATTTTTTAAGCTTACTCAATGGACGAGAAATCATTTTTATCAAAACCACTTATTGTATCAGTTTGTGCATCAATTTTTAACGATAACGTTACATGCCTATACATTAATAGAATATATAACGAACCAGTTTTCGAAATTATAATATTTAAAAATAACTGCAGTATAAGATAAAATATACATCTGATGGAATCTACTTATATCTTCAGTCTTTGCTTTTCTTTGTCAAATAGTTATTATCCATGTTACATAACTGATAAAAGTCACGTGAAATTATTAACCATTGAAAAACAATTTGTCCAAATTTTGGCACCCAACATGGGAACTATAATCGTTTATTCGATATTAAAACGTTCTTATAACTTTCTTCGTTATAATCCAAGATCGTGCGATAAGGGTCGTATATACATCGAATGTTAAAAAAAATATTTAAAATAGCATATCTTTATTATTATCGATTCCTTACCCCCTGGATCGTTTCTCAAAGATGTTTTCTATCGAATGTATATACAACACGAACGAAGCTTATAATTTGTCCGTTAGGTACGGTGACAGGGAACGTTATGCCTGTCAAGTTTTCCTGGCTCGTGTTTTGCACCAGGGATAGGTAGGTGTATCGAGGTACACACATCGCGCCTTATCTCGCTAATCATTTAACGTACTCAATGTCAGATCGGCTTTACTATCGAGTACACGTACACGTACTACCGTTAAAAAAATGACACGAGTTTCTTCTCTCGTAAAGGTATATGATCTAAATGCATAAGTGTATCTAATGATGAATTTATCCTGAAAGATCTCACCAGGATACGTATCAGACATAAAAATATATGAAATTAATTTATCTTCAGTCGTTTTTTCAAACAACTCGAAATCGCATTATCTAACCTCTTGTTAAATCTGGAGGATCGTATAGAATGTTTGTTCAACAAATCCCACACACTGATATACTCGAAAATAAGTATAACAATACACACTACGTATACAGTTCAGTGCAGTGGATTTTATTATAACGGATAATAAACACAATGTTTTTTTCCCGCCTTTTCTAATTTAGGGTATTGCAATGAACGTAGCTGATGTTCATCGTATATTTTTTCACACTCATCAATTGTCCACGGCAGTATCTATCAGCATGATATCGATGACCGTGATTACATTCGTTCTACATAAAAGTGCGCGTTAAAGTATCCTCATACGGCTATAAGTGATCAAGGTATACATATAATTTTGTCGAAAA
This sequence comes from Macrophya annulata, assembly GCA_963924015.1. NCBI lineage: Eukaryota > Metazoa > Arthropoda > Insecta > Hymenoptera > Tenthredinidae > Macrophya > Macrophya annulata. Next base: position 220,198 of record OZ001264.1, on the reverse strand, counting down.
TAAATATGTCACGATTACAACATCAGCGTAATAAAATACCGGAAAAGGTGGTATTGGAGAAGACTGGGACTCATGTCGAAGTGACGGCAGGACCTTACACGAAGCGTGAGCTACGTGAGCTGTTGTTATCGTCACTTTCGTTGCTCCCTGAATTATCGAGTGATCGAGAAGTGATTGATGATTATATTGATTATAATATCTGAAAATTATTACTCATTAATAATAATAAGGTTCGGTTGATATATAAGAATTAATTTACAATTGCGTATAATTTTTAGACGGAATTGTTGAGACTGTCTGGTTTAGATGAAGACGATGTACGGAGGATCAAGGACGGAGAGATATACGATGCTGATGGTAAGGAGCTCTTAGAAGATGGTGGTAAAAAATATGCTGCTATAAGACTCGTTGATTTAATAAAAAAGGAAGTAACGAAAACTGATCTTGAACGCGATCTGTTCAATCTACTTAGCAGTAAAGGCATCAGCGATGACCTGATCAACCGGATTATCAAGTACGGATTAAACGACGAAACGAGAAGGTAAAGTAACCGATCACGTCGCAGTTATAGTTGCGGTATATACGGACTATTATTACGATTGAATGAAAATATGGAAATTGTTTTTTTTTTTTTTTTTTTTTTTTTTTTCGATATATCAACATATTATAAAAGATTTTTAATGAAAAATTATCAGATTGTTAAAAGCACTCGGATTAACCGACGATGAGATCGCACAGCTTATCGGAATTCAGTGGGATACGTTAGTTGAACGGCAAAGTAACTCGGAAGAATCTTGTTTGTCGTTGCCATCATCTTCCGACGAATACATGAACGTTAATGGTTTTTATTTGATGAGTCATTTCAGGATTCCATTGACCAAAGCACTCGGTGATGTCGTTAGCAAAAAACCATGGAATCCAACCGAGTATCTCGGTCACTGGCTCCTCAACTTTAAGGTAGATCGTATTTACTGTTTAATGAAAATTTTATACGTAGTAGTAGTAGTAGTAGTAGTAGTAAAACGGGTAATCGATTCTTCAAGATCTGTGAGGAAAGGTCCCAGAAGCAGAAGGAATTCGATGCTGAACTTCAAGCAGAGAGAGAATTACACCGAATTAAAGTATGACATTCCTCAATTTTTGCTTTTCAATAATCTTCTTGTGTGTCAAGTTTCACTATTTTTTTCTTTTTTTTTTTTTGGTTGATAAGGTAAGCACGGAAACCAATCTTTCCAAAGAAGACGATGGAGAAGGAGAACTCGGACAAGACTGGAACTTTATGGAGTACGAAGGTGACTAGATTAAACTAGTGATTTGCTCATGGAAATGAACGGTTTATTCAAGGAATATAACACAGTTACACAATTATATGTATACCGATACATTTAATTAATTCATGTTTTTCTTTCTTTCTGTTTTTTTTTTTTTTTTTGCTACGACATTGTCAAAAAAAAAAAAATATGTAGACACTTACTTTCCCATTTTTGTTTCTTACTAAAAAGTATACACATATATGTATGTAACGTCCATCTTTATGAATATTACATGGAAATACTGATATTTTTTTTCACCACAGCCATAAATCATTGCCCCGATATTACCTCTCGGGGCTTGTATACTAAATATATATGAAAAGATTAGAATTAATTTTATAATCCCTGTTATATTGTAAGTATAAATGCAATTATTTTCGAGTCGTGGAGGTAGGTAGCAGGTAGGTAGTATTTTAAGTCATAATATATGATGTGATATATGATTTCTATACGACCGTTTTGCAATAAAAATTTCATTTGTTTTAATCGACTCGAGCCGATATTTCCCAAGCCAAGATAAAGATATGAGAAAATATTTAGACAAAGTTGAAAAATCTTTAGTAATTGTTCTGCTGAATATCATTAAAAAAAAAAAAAAAATTGATACCTTACAAAAAATCGTTTCGTACAAATGCCGTTTTATTTTTCAAGTAAAATAAAATTACGCGATAAAAAATATAGCTTTTTATTCAAAAGAAAAAAAAGGAAGTCAATCTTTCTCTGACCTCAGCGGTACCTTCCACAGTTTAATTTCGTCCCTTCTCTAAATTCTGCAACTTTTGTCCTAAATATTTTCTCATAACTATCAATTTGTTTGGTAAATATCAGTCTGGATCGATTAAAACCAATCACCCATATATTACATTATCCGAATATTGATTACTTAATCCGAGTTCTTCTATACATTTTTATTATAATATTATATTACTAGGACGATAATTATATTGTATCGAATCGCTGAATATCACGCGATCGCATGTACTTATCTAATAATTGTGACATACGCCCTTAAAAAAAAAAAACATATACATTATATCCATATACTATATAAAACTTTTATAAACAAGAATAAAATATGTCTTAAAGTGATAATGATATATAATTAACAATCGGCAAGACTTTGACGAAATCGAAATTCTATTCATCAGATCATAGTTTGTCCTCCCGGCCTATAAGTACGTACAGTATCTGCTTGAACCTGGGGGCTGTTCGTTCCTTCCGCCTGAGTCTTGCATGTTCTTTGAATTCACGCCAGGAAGCAAGTCGCACGGGATTTTTTGGTCCCCATTCCTTTGACGGCGCAAACGCCGCGTAGATCATCTAAAAATGGTACAGAGTTAATAATAAGAAAAAAGGAAAGCCCGGGAATATTTATATCGATAGCTTACTTCAGGAATGCCGAGATCGCGTTTCAACATTATCGTCACTCCCATCCAGAGCGGTATTTGAATTGCACCAAATGTCATGAGCAGCCATCCAGCAGCTGAAATGCGTTGGGTAAATTAACGATATTTATTAGGATGGATAAAAAACACCATCGTCACACCATAAACTCACTGTGAGCAACGTCTGGATATGGTATCCCGCTGTACTCGAGTGGCTTCATTATTGCGATAGTGTAAATTAGTATCGCGGTGAGAAGAAGTGGCGTTATCACACCCCAACAGAGCCTCCAGTAAACCGATGGTCTTTTTTTCAACATGAACTCAACGTCGTCCAAGAAATTCTCCAGTCCATAGACCCAGAATATACCAGTGACCTCGAATGTCGCGAGTACAAATACGATGAAAGATCCGGCGTAGTAGTCAACTAGCTGAAGTACGAATTGGCCTCCCTGATCGAAAGTACATACATACATAAGTTAAATGATTTTCCATAATTATTATACAACTTCTTATACTGATCACGAGACATTACTCACTGGAGTGCAGTACACTGTGCCAACGAGAAATCCGAAGACGGATGTACCTAGAACAACATGCCAGTGTTTCCACGTTGGAAACTGGTCGCATATCACGCTGTTGATCCCACCTGCGAGGGCGATAGCACTTCCGATACCAAGAACGTACAGCATGAGAAAAAATAGGAAGGAGAATGCCTGAGGATAATCGAGGTGATGTTAATCGATGAGTATTCGTTCATTATGGTTATATTTGGAACGAAAATTATCCCATACCTGAGGCAGTACTGAAAACTTGGCAATTGCGTCCGGATACGATATGAAGGCTAGTCCGGTGCCTCCTCTGACGACATTGCTGATGTCGTCTGTGCCCAGTTCATGGGCGAGATTACCCAGTATACCAAATATCGTAAAGCCGGCCATGAGACTTGTGAAAGTATCTAAAGTTGTAACGACCATTGCATCTCTGATGAAAAAATAAAGTGATCATTTGTAATGATGAAAGGACGCTATTTGGTGATCAGATAATTTTTACAAAAAAAAAAAAAAACGCACCTGTATATATTGTGATCGAACTCGTTGTACGACGAGTACATAACTACTCCACCGAAGCATACTGACAATGAAAAAAAGCACTGCGTTACCGCAGCGTACCAAACGTTCGGATCGAAGAGCTTCTCCCAGTTTGGTTTTATGAAGAATATGATCCCGTTTATCGCTCCCTCGAGGGTAACGGCTCTTACCAATAAAGCTATCATTATAACGTAAGGAAATATCGCTAGGAAATAGGCAGCCTTTCCTGATCCTTTTACTCCTCTTGCGAGAACACCGAAAATGCAACCCCAAGCAACGAGCAAACACATCGTCAACCTCCAGTCCGGAAGTCCGATACCATCGTTGATGTTTTCCTTCTCTCGCAGGACAGTCTTACTAAAGTTAAAAAATATTTTTACAATTTTTATGAACATGGATGAGGTTGTAATCTCGGATTCTCAATCTCCTGTTCAATTAATCATCAAATACGACTCACGTGAAGTATAATTCCGCTGAACTCCTCATCGTCCCGTTACCGGTTGTAACAACAGAATCGTTAGACTTTACGGAATCGACGCAGTTCTCCCATTCCTGAAGGCAAGTCGCCCATGGTAGTTCATAACTGAAGCTTTTTATGAGATAAAAAAGTGTCAGAGACATAAGTGAGCAGTAGTAAGTACCGACAGATATCATACAGAACATCTGGGCCCATCCGACACCTTTGAAACCGGGAGTAAGGGCCCATATTTTAACCGATGATCGGCTCGTGAATTGTCCCATTATCATTTCAAGGTAATAAAAAGGCTTTCCGACAACGAAAAGCACGATTATGTAAGGTATGAGGAAAGCACCACCCCCATTTTCGTACGCTGTGAAAGGAAACCGCCACACGTTACCCAGACCGATCGACATCGCTATACAAGACATAAGGAACTCGAGACCGTTACCCCAGGTCGCTCTTTCGCCATCACCATCTTCGGCTATAGTCTGAAATCGTTGTCAGATCTTATTTAATATGATAATTATGCAAGTGATTATATGTAAGCAGTTTAATCATTATTCAATATCGCAAATAACCTACCAATTGTTCGTTTGGTCTACCAGGTAGCTTCTTCGCGTCGTAATTATCGCGACCATTAAAGTTCGAGACATTATCAGCGAACTCTCTGCCGATTTCCTGGAAATACAATTATATTATACAATATCATGTTTATTATAACATATATGCCAAACAATTTCCTGGTTCAAGCCAACGCACTCACCTTTCCAAGATCAGTGACTGTACCATCGTCACCGATGAAGGTGGGATTCTGCTTTCCATTCTGCATCGAAAAAATAAAGAACTTGGATTAATTCATTCGATCGGCAGTCCTGACATCAACATATTAAGAAGTCTGATGAAACTCGGCCTTAAATTCCTCAGCCGTGCAGATTCAATAAAATCGTCATCACTTTTGTGTATACGAGAGGTACGGTTTATGATTTATTATTCGATTACCAGTTTCACTGACATTCACTTTATAATATTATGTAATAATGGTTATTCATATACATACTTATGTAGGTATATGACAGTCTCAGGAATGCGTTAAATTAGTTTCTTTATTTCTATTTTTCGAACACATCGAGACTTTAACTACAATACTTTTTTTTTTAGGATAGGTATATAGATAGTGAATACTATATAACGGATACATAGGTAGGATATTACATACATGAAAAATAAAGTTGATTTGTTAGGTGAGATTCTAAAGATGACTTAAAATTATAGGATTTATAAACCTGCCAAAGACGGTCTACACTGACACTTTCTAATTTCAATGTCGTATCAATACCTATGATATTGTATATATCTGTACGGGGTTATATATAACCAGATTTTGCGAAATAATACAACTTAACGACTTTGGTCAAAAGTTGGTTCCAGGTCTCGATTCGCTGACCTTTACCAATACTATGGACCAGCGTTTAATGTCGTTCCCAGAGATCGGCAGGCCCTCTACATACGTATATCATTCGATCGTTACCATATTTGTAAACGTTATCGCATACGTTGTTCTACATAGCCCGAAGTAGGTCATCGATAGAAAAGTAAAAATTCGCGGTATAGAAATTTGGAGGAATTTTAAACACTGTCCCGTTTTGCCCCGCTCTCACCTAGTTATTGCGAAAGACTTATCATATTATTTGACTTAATTTTATCGTCGATGAGGCATTACTAAAAGGCTGGAACCTCCAGAAGAACATTTTTGTTTTATGAAAACGTATGAGACTACCGATTGGTAATTGATCATAGCAAAATCGTGTTTATTTGAATCTGCACCCTGTTGTACAGTATACCCATGCAAAAACAAAAGTATCGTTAATAACCCCACTCCCTGTTTTCGCGTAAAACCACGTGCAATATTATACTTACGAAGTTCTGTCTCTGGTATGTTTGCCGATTTCCACTCACTATACGTAATTTCAACTTTATAACGTCAATATACGTATTCTTACTAACACAACCTTCGATTCCTGCTCGATCTTGCTCTTCGACGTATGTATGAGTGTCCGCTAGACTGTGGTAATACTCGTGCCGCGCGCGCTTTCTCTATATACACATCATTCGTCTCGGGCGTAAATACCGATAAAATAGCAAAGTTTTGTGTATTTCGATCGTGAATATTTTTTGATTTTTTTTTTTTTTTTGTAATCAATTACAAAATCGAGAAATACAGACGATAATCAATCGGTTGAAATTCAAAGTCTTTTTTAATACCGATTTCTAACCGATTTTTTGTTTTCTTTTTTATTCTCCTTATAATTTTTGGTGATTTTGATATTATCTTTCTTTCCTGATTTGCGGTTTTCTTATCTTGTATGAGTAAAATTAATATAGTCGCGTTACGTACCTGCTGCGGCATGATACCACGCTGCTTGCGTTTACAAATCCCAATTCGAAAATCGGTATAATCTGCACTGTTTAATTTATCTCGGCCAATCTATCTGCAGTGCAGTTTTCAACGTTTTTGGATAAACAGTAACTGTGATGGAAAGAAGCATAACAAAGGGATGAAAAATCGGGACTTGGGACAACCGATCACTCGATCACTTTATTACTAGTTTATTATACTGTCCTTCCTTTCAATTAACTTCGTCAAACAGTCGTATGCCAGGGTAATACCTGCGGTAGTAGGGCAGGTGCTCTTCTCCCGAAGTCGAACTACTTACTGGCTGTGATCACCAGTTCGCAAAGTTTCTGCGTCGTTCACGTTGAAGTAGGGATAATTGTTATACCTCCGGACAACCTACTCTATACCTTGCGATTCGGCTACCGAGATATGTTACTGTTTTATATTTTCTTTTCAAAACTGTATACCGGTGATCGTTACCGATCCAACGTATATGATGATGATGGACATATCAGGGTCCTGAAAAACACCCAGGCGAAGAAGAAGAAGAAAAAAAAGGACATTGTTCAGTCCTTTGAAAAAAATTTTAACATTTTTATCATCCTTGTTGTCGTTGTTGTTCAACGGATATATTTTTATTCAAATTAGAAAAACTATATGTTATCTTACGGATGGTGTTATGATCATATACTTCATCATTGAGGCAGATCTATTGTTTATAAAGTTACATTATTGTTCATTCTATATTGCGTAATTGTATAACTGACTAACTTTAACTTTTTTTTTGTTCTTTTAACTTTTTATGGTGATACTAAAACTGCAGCGGTTCACGATTATATTATGAGACTTCCGATGTGAACACACATATTATACACGCTTTAAGTTTACACCTTACGGTTAGGCGCAGCACAATGCAAGGCCAACGCTCTCCGGTTAGCAATAATTGTTATTCTCTCATAATTCCTGATTGTTTCAGTAGTTGCAGTATGATTAAATAATATTTGACTAACGATATTTCATTACTTTATAAGTGTAGATTTTTTTTTTCTTTTTTTTTTTTTACCACAGATACTATATATCCGCAATTACACTCATTCTTAGCAATTTTCTTATCGCTGTGTACTTCTTTGTTGCCGATTACCGATACACGTCTGTATATCATCATCATAAACCGAACGGTTAAGCTTATAGTACGTTACATACGCAGACATAAACTCTTTGATTAAAAAAAAAAAAAAAAAAACTGCAAATTGAAAATGAGCAGTGAATAAGCCTTACCGATCCTCAATCGTCCATACGAACAATCTTCATAGTCGTTTCACAAGCGTGAAAGGTATAGTATGTGTATATATAAGCTTTGGACTGTAGACCAATACCCCCGGCAGTATCTTGATCTACAATCAAGGAAAATCCTCTACCGATTTTTAGATGAATCTAATTATCGTAAAGCGAGGTTATTCCCACATCTAAAAGCAACGAGTTGGCTCTCCATGCTTGTGACGCATGACGCATGACGCATAAAATACCTGTTTTAAGGTCCTGCGTGGCGTTGAGCTCAAGTGTCAGACAGGAAAGTCAAGATTTCTATGTGTACATACATTTATCCTTCATACCTGTATATCAGTGCGTCATGAATCTTTGAATTTTTCAAAAGTATAATCAACCACGACGACGATACGGAATCTGAAACGAACAGAAAGGCAAATACCGAGGCTTCTTATACCGCAGCTTGACAAATTATAAACGAGATAAAGGTTAGTAGTAAAATCGATTACTTTTACTTTGACCAAAGGTCAACAGACCGAGCTGCATATCATTTCTATTCAGTTATTCGATATTTACGGTCACTGGCATTCCACCAGCGTCTTTACATTGAACTGAAATTATGCAATGTTCCATTCCCGCGCGTCCCTTTTCCTCAAAACATCATACATCACGCACGGGCATTTACCTCTGCACTGACAATGAATACAGCTGCAGTAGTAGATTCAGGGAAAACGTAGAACGTATATTATACTCTGTACAACATCGTAACTCTGTAATGGTACGATATACCAGGGCTTCAATCGAAAGGCAGATTGTAAAACTGAGTAAAACATTATCCATGATCCAACTGTTACTCTCACTTTCGCAGTGTACGTCATTCAGACCGCATGATAATATGTAGCCAAGTAAAGAGCCGCGATGAATAAATAATTTTACGAGGAAAACAACTTTTGTAGTTAACGGAGCGTTATAAAATCAATCTATTTCAATGTTCATTGCAAACTTAATATTCAGTTTCATTTTTTTCTATGTATAATCAATATTTCCATGTCAATTATGCCTTATACAGTTTTAATATAATAACAACTCGCATCAATGTCACTAGATCGCTGCTTATATTAGGTCGATGTATAAATTGATGAGAGAAGAACATGAAGAGGATGGATGGTGGGGAGGGGGATTTTTTAAATCTTTTTCTGGAACAATAACACAGGAAAACAATTTCATATTGCCGATATCCATCGCGATGGAACGGTAACAGGTAATAAATATCCGCTGTACAGCTTCATAACATGCGGGAAAGATAATTCTTTAATTATACGTGCGACGTACTAGAGACGTATTTTTATAATCCCCGGTGAGTTGGGCGCCAATTATATAATAATATTTCCGATTCATGTTCGACGTGTTATGTATGTATTCACGAAATTGTGATAAACGAGAACGTACGGTGCGATTCGGCACAATGAGAATTGGCAAAAAATCGTTAATAAAGTAACTCTCTTTGTTTGTTACAGACCTAGACTACGCCATTTAAAATAAAAACCCCGGCATGTATCAGGGACGATATTACCATGACTATGTCGTGTACATACATACATTATCCTTTTGTTGTTGATACATTAATAGAATTTTTTTTCAGTGATATCCGTCACTATGACAAGAGTCCAGAGACGTAACATTGTAAAGTATTTATTCGCCGTTGGAAATGGCATTGAAATGAGTGGTAAAATAATTGAAACGACGTAAGAATAATAATTTACGAGTAAAATGTGGTGAATTTTATTATCCACGATTATAATGGGTCAATTTTTGGTGGTCCTTATATAAATCCTGGCTTGAAGTTTCAACTGGAACTGCGACATTCTATTCCGAAGTTTGTTACGTGCACATAGTGAGGCCGGTACCGACACATGATGCATAGGCCATGAAATGAGGTATCGTGTGTTGCTCAACGGTTCCGGTAAAAAGATGCGACCATGGACCTCGGGCGAAGATCGCCACGTCGTCTCCGCCATGAGTTTCCGAATAGCGTGGGACCATAGCAGGGTAACCGTACGTTGGATCAGCTGTAATAAAATTTAATATTAAGACAATCGCCGGTACTAAAAATATGAGCTAAATCAACCTACTAAAATCGTCATCCGTGAGATCGTAACGAGTGCCATTAATCTCTGCTTGGTACGCTGGTCCGTTAGCGTAGCTGAGGGTCATGTAGGGTAGATCGTCGTCACCGATGCCTCCAATTCCAAGAATATCAGTACCACGCAGGGGATAACCTGACACACTCATTACGTGTGCGTGGTCTGATGTCACGACGATAAGGGTGTCACTCTCTGAAGTTAATTCGTTAGCTAAACGAACAGCGGATGCAAATTCCACCGTTTCGTCCAAAGCAAGATTCGCCCAGTTTTCGTGATGAGCGTGATCTATGCGACCTCCTGTTCAGGGTGAAAATCATGAATGTACTTTCGTACCATTCCCTCTGGATCCGTTGCCCTGCTTCGACTTACCCTCGACAAATAGGAAATACCCATTTGTGTTCTTCTGGAGAATTTTAATCGCAGCTTCTGTCATCTCCGAAAGAGTTGGTTCAGTCTCCGGCACAGCCTCTTTGTGATACTGACAATGAGAACTTTCGAATAATCCTAATACGTAATCGACGTCGTCAGGATTGTCGATTATCTTTCGAAGCCCATTTCTATTCCATACGTAACTGTATGAGCTATCGCGATCAGCTTTGTTCTGCTTCCAAGTATCGATCAGGTTGACACCGTCCTGTCTGTAACCGTAGTCACCTTCATCCCCGAGAGTTGTATTGGGAATAAATTCGCGACGTCCACCGCCGAGGATAACCTAAGAAATATATCCAATAGCCCATGTTGTTCAGAGGTTAATTACTATCAGGATAAATAACGTCGATGTTCAAGTACCTGGAAGTCCATTCCAGGACTTGTGGTCATGAGTTGTGTGGCGATGTCCGCACATACTGTTGGATCGAAGCCATCGGCTATTATATCAGCATCACACTCCCAGTCCCGTTGAGAAGTACGAGCATAAGCTCCAGATGGAGAAGCGTGTGTTACCCTTGTCGTGGTCACGATACCCGCCGATTTACCCTCGTTTAATGACCACTGGGCAATTGACGTTACATGATTACTCGTGTTGGTCATGGCTATGCAATCTCCTCGGGGTACGTTTGCGTTTACACCAATGGTACCCTCGTTTGCTTTTATACCAGTCAGATAAGCCGTCGCTGTACAAGCGGAATCCGGAACTTGATAGTCGACACAATAAGTCTGAAATAAAACTTTCCAGGGTGTATGCTAATGGGCAAAACTCCAGGTTAACGGATTTCCGTGACTCGATCTAAACCTACTTTTGAGAGTCCAGTGAAGGGGAATTCTTCCCAAGACAGTGATTCTTCTTCTCCTGTTTTACCTTGAAGTTGTCCCAGGTAGGTTCTAGCAGCCATCAATGTCGGAACGGACATACCGTCACCGAGAAACATTATAACATTCTTTGCCTTGTTGGTGTTTACTTTATAATTGAGTTTTTCTTTCAAGGTTGATTGCGCGTTGAGCTTCCAGTAATCAGTCGCTGTATAAGGAGATGTCAATAATCAATCGTCATGTATTATAGTTCTGTAATATATATGTATATCGAAAGTTTCTTATTTTGAAAATAATTTTATTATTTTTACATGTTTCATCTTCTAGGTAAGCCGCAGCACGATTGACGGAATGTCTCGAGATGGTATGCCAATTGTCTTCATTTTCTGTAAAGAAAAAAAAAAAAAACGAATATAACAATTCATAAATATAAAATTCATCATGGAATACAATATAAAGATTATTCGTGATATCTGGCTTTGTTATAATTGGTATATAAGTTAAATGATAATTATAGACCGGATTTTAGATATCAATGTAATTAATGGGATTAACGCCAGGCGATAATTCAATATGACAAATCGATTAGACCAGTTTATATATTATATGAAATATTGAATTATGGTAGATTATACAACAGTAAAACATACGGTATATACATAGGTATACATACATATGTATTATTCGAGTATATGTTGGCATTTGGTGATAACCAGCTGGTAATGTTTGCGAAAAATAATATTAAATGAATTGTATATGGTTAGACTACTCTGAAAGCTTTTCTGATAAAGACCAACTCAATTGACACTTGCGATACTTTATCATAGAAAAAATTTAATCTCAAGTTCTCTACCAATGTCATTATAATAGTTGATAACAAAAATTCATTTATGTTTATTCAAAATATTTTTTCAAATTCGCGAATTATAAATTCGTGTGAAATTTCTTAAGCAAAGATTCTCAGATTTGGTTTTGTTTTATTGAAGTCAATACTTCTTCCTAAACCGGGCAAGAGAATGGAACAATAAAAGAAGATATCGAAAATGAAAATGGTAATAAAACAAAATTGGGTAGCATTGAAGATCTTAGAGTATCTAAATCCTCTTAAAAATTCATAAAATAAATAATTCTTTAGACTAATTTACTACTTTTTCACTGCAGAATTTAGCGAGATATCTCACGATCGACTCACCTTCAGAAAATTTCGGACGTCCAGCCACCAGCACAGAAAATAGTATTAGAATCTGGAGTTGAAGTAACGACATCATCGCTGTTGATGGATAATCCTCGTGATATACTCGTTTAAAGAGCAGACAGCTAATATACCACGAGTTCAGTCTTCCCTGTTATGACCCAACTGCGATCAATCCGCAGACAATAGATTCTACGAAAATTTAAACTGCGATATACAATCTTGTCCTGATTACATATACTTGAAGTACCTTTTATCTTGTTTAATACTTGAGCGTATTTGAGATAGTCGGTAGAAAATCTAGCCAAATCAAGATCGGAAATGCTAAGAGACCTACCTTGGTCACGATCATTTGATAAAGTATGTTTAATATTTTTGTACACAGATAGTTTGTAAGTTAAATAAGTAAGCTCATTGATTTATTACGTTCACTAAATATTTATCAAACACCATAGTAGTAAAGATAATCCGGTTCTAAACTTCGGCTAATCCAGAGTCCATCGTACTCACTGAAAGAGTTTTTATCTGTCCTTAAAAATCGGAATTGTAGTAGCAGTAAGGATAATGAAACGCCGAAAACTATACGTGCGAGTGAGATGCATAGAATTTTATTATTATAAATTTAAACAGAAAAATTTTAATTTCAGGAGTTCCTCGATCGCACTTCAGGTATCGGAACGTCGTTCTAGTTCTGTTTTGTACAAGCTGTAAGGCCAGTTCCAACACATGATGCGTAAGCCATGAAATGAGGGATGGTATGCTGCTCCAAGGTTCCACTGAAGAGATGTGACCATGGTCCACGGGCGAATATTGCCACGTCATCTCCGCTGTGGGTTTCCGAACTCCGCGGAAACATTGCAGGGTATTCGTATCTCGGATTAGCTGTAAGAATATTGAATATTAAAAATGAATCTTTGAAGTAAGCGGTCAGTGAATCGTCTTACTGAAATCATCATCTGTGATATCGTAGCGTGTGCCGTTAATCTGCGCCTTGTACGATGGTCCGTTGGCATAACTGAGGGTTGTATAGGGTAGATTGTCGTCACCGATACCACCGATTCCAAGAATATCGTTACCACGCGCAGGGTATCCCGAGATAGTCATTACGTGTCCGTGATCGGATGTTACGACGATCAGAGTGTCACTCTCATCGGTTAATTCGTCGGCTATGCGAACAGCGGCTGCAAATGCCACCGTCTCATCCAAGGCAAGGTTCGCCCAGGTATCGTGGTGAGCGTGATCTATACGACCTCCTGTTCAGGGTGAAAATGGATGATCATTACTTTGTACTCTCGTACCATTACCGCTGGATCCGTTACCCTTTGACTTACCTTCAACAAAGAGGAAATATCCATTGCTGTTCTTTTCAAGAATCTTTATCGCAGCTTCCGTCATTTCCGCGAGAGTAGGCTCAGTCTCCGCCACTGCTTCCTTCTGATACTGACAATGAGAACTTTCGAATAATCCTAACACGTAGTCGATGTCCGAAGGATTGTCGATTATCTTTCGAAGACCATTTCTGTTCCATACGTAACTGTGGGTACTGTCACGGTCACATTTGTCCTGTTTCCAAGTGTCGATAAGGTTGACACCGTCCTCTCTGTAACCGTAATCACCTTCGTCGTCGACAGTTGTATTGGGAATAAACGCACGTCGTCCACCTCCGAGAATAACCTACGAAATATCTCTATTACCTTACGTTTTCCAGTCATTTATTCAGAATAAAAAATCGTCAACGGTAAAGTACCTGGAAGTCCATTCCAGGACTTGTCGTTATAAGTTGCGTAGCGATGTCTGCACAAACTTTTGGGTCGAAGCCATCCCCTGTGACATCTATATCACTCTCCCAGTCCCGGTTAGCGGTTCGAGCATAAGCTCCACCTGGAGAAGCGTGCGTCACCCTTGCCGTGGTCACGATTCCAGCTGACTTTCCTTCGTTCAATGACCACTGGGCAATCGACGATACGTGATTTGCCGTCTCGGTTCCGGCCTCGCAATCTCCTCGGGCAACGTTGGCGTTTACGCCGAGGGTACCTCTGTTTGTCTTTATTCCAGCCAGATAAGCCGTTGCCGTACAAGCCGAGTCTGGAACTTGGTTATTGACACAATAGGTCTGAAATAAAAATGGCCAGGGTGAAGTGAGTCCATCGATTTAAAACCAGAATTCTATTTATTTACAAACACCTCTCGATCGCTATTACTTACTTTGGAGAGTCCAGTGAACGGAAATCCGTCCCAGTGTAGTGATGCTTCTTCTCCTGTATTGCCCTGAAGTTGACCAAGGTAGGTTCTGGCAGCCATCAAAGTGGGAATGGACATACCGTCCCCAAGAAACATTATTACATTTTTTGCCTTGTTGGTGTTCAGTGTTATCTTGCTTCTCTCTTTTAATGTAGACTGTGCGTTCTGTTTCCAGTAATCAGTCGCTACATATGGAAAGAACATAATTGGTCACCATGAAGATTTCGCCAGAGTATTGAGAATCTTTTTTTTTTTCGAAATAATTCAATAAACACGACGAGCAAGATACGTACATGCTTCGTCTTCCAGATAAGTCGCAGCCCGGCTCGCCACTGAGCCCACAGAAATCCTGGGCATGGATTGCAAATGGTCTTCATAGTCTACAGATTGAAAAAAAATATTGAACATCTCAAAAACTGAAATCAACATGAACGTCGGTGATCAGCAACAATAAAATGATTTCTTTGTCGTAGACTTTTCCACAGATTTCATTTGGATCAATACGAAACCGATCGTCACTCGTTAAAGCCGCACTAATTCATCTCGGCACTGCAGATTAATTAACTTTTGAGTTTTTAATTTGATGAAATTTTATAATCAAGTGAAAGATTTATTATAATTTACCTTTGGATAAATTTGGACGTCCATCCACAAGCGCAGCGACTAGAATTACGATTTGGAGTTGGAACAACGACATCATCGCTGTTGACGTTCTAAGCGATATATTCGTTGAGTGAGTAGACAGCTACCACCTCAAGTTCGATGTCCCCTGCTATTGCCCGATTGCGGTAAAAAATGTGTCGAATAAGTTTAAATAGTATCCCACTACGAAATACAATCTCATCCAGATTATTTACTTCAAGTACTTCTTATCGCTTGTTTAGTACTCGATCGTATTTGAGACAATTATTAATAAAAAATCTTACCGAATGATAATATCGGTAATGAGGAGGCTTGTCCTACTCGGTGAACGAGGTATGAACGTCACGTGCACAAAGGCGAATAAAATGATAAAAGAAATGATAAAATAATGATAAAATAACCGTGCGATGAATTTTAAATGAAAAAAATAACCTGACCTGAATGAATGTGGGGCGCATGAAACGTGCGTGTAATACCGATGTATGTATAAGAATATACAATTATTTAATACAACACAACTGTATATACAGTTTTTATATGAATTTTTTTGAAAAAAATAACGTGACCTGAATGAATGTGGGGCGCATGAAACGTGCGTGTAATACCGATGTATGTATAAGAATATACAATTATTTAATACAACACAACTGTATATACAGTTTTTATATGAATTTTTTTGAAAAAAATAACGTGACCTGAATGAATGTGGGGCGCATGAAACGTGCGTGTAATACCGATGTATGTATAAGAATATACAATTATTTAATACAACACAACTGTATATACAGTTTTTATATGAATTTTTTTGAAAAAAATAACGTGACCTGAATGAATGTGGGGCGCATGAAACGTGCGTGTAATACCGATGTATGTATAAGAATATACAATTATTTAATACAACACAACTGTATATACAGTTTTTATATGAATTTTTTTGAAAAAAATAACGTGACCTGAATGAATGTGGGGCGCATGAAACGTGCGTGTAATACCGATGTATGTATAAGAATATACAATTATTTAATACAACACAACTGTATATACGGTTTTTATATGAATTTTTTATTTTAAACGATATAGAAGCTCGTATTAACATTTTTCGTTTAGATACACAATATTTGTGAATTATATTCGAAAACCGTCAGGATAACCATATCAATTCACGTGCACGCCGTTAGACCTTGGCCTATGCAGGCAGCGTAAGCCATAAAGTGTGGAATATTGTTCTGTTCCATAGTTCCAGTGAATAAATGCGACCATGGACCTCGGGCGAAAATTCCAACATCGTCTCCGCCGTGGGTCTCCGAAGAACGTGGTACCATAGCAGGGTACTCGTACCATGGGTCACCTTTCAAATTATGAATGAATTTCAATTAACATAACAGCCGCTTCGAAACTGGAAATAATTTGAAAGAATATAAAGAATATGTCTTACTTAAATCGTCATTGGTAACATCGTACCGGGTGCTGTTGTTCGGTGTTTTGTACCCAGGTCCATTGGCATAACTGAGTGTTGTGTACGGTAGTTTATCGCTACCAGTACCTCCGATACCGAGAATATCATTACCGCGGACAGGATATCCAGACACACTCATTACATGTGCGTGATCAGATGTCACGACTATAAGGGTGTCACTCTCATCGGTAAGTTCGGTAGCAACGCGGACAGCGGATGAAAATTCCACCGTCTCGTCCAAGGCAGCGTTTGCCCATGTACCATGGTGAGCGTGATCTATACGACCTCCTATTTCGGGGTGAAAATAGACGATCATTATTCTGTATTATTGTAGCATTCCCGTCTGTAGATGCACGTTAGACTTATACCTATAATTCTACTTACCCTCGACAAAGAGGAAATAACCGTTGCTATTCTTTTTGAGGATTTTAATCGCAGCTTCTGTCATCTCTGCAAGAGTAGGCTCGGTCTCCGCTACCGCTTCTATGTGATATTGACAGTGAGAACTTTCGAATAGTCCTAATACGTAGTCGACATCTTCAGGATTGTCAATGATCTGTCGAAGTCCACTTCGGTTCCATACGTAACTGTAACTACTATCTCGATCAGCTTTGTCCTGTTTCCAAGTCTCGATCAGGTCTACACCGTCCAGTCTACGTCCTTTACTATTCTCGTCGTCTCTAGTGGTATTGGGAATAAAAGCACGGCGACCACCTCCCAGGATGACCTACGATATATAAACAGTTCATCCTCGATCAATTTATAAGTAAACTAAAATTGGTATCATCGAACAAAACGAAAGGCTGCAGTTTATGGTTACCTGGAAGTCCTTTCCAGGACGTTCAGTTACTAGTTGAGTAGCAATATCCTTGCAAACTGTCGGATCGACTCCATCAGCCACAACATTCGCATCATTCTCCCAATCCCTATCGGCAGTGTTTGCATAAGCACCAGCAGGTGAAGCGTGAGTTACTCTAGTCGTGGTCACTATACCAGCTGATTTTCCACTATCCAAAGCCCATTCGGCAATAGATGAAACGTGATTGCTGGTGTTGGTCATGCCTTCGCAATCTCCGTATGAAACTTTAGCATTCACACCAATGGTACCATCGTTAGTTTTCACACCACATAGATAAGCCGTGGCTGAACAGGCTGAGTCAGCGACTTGTGCATCCACGCAGTAAGTCTAAAAGAATATTCCCAAAATTACGATGAATTTTAATACAATTTACAAGTCCAAATATCGTTCTCTCGAAATTCTTAAATCACCTTTGAAAAACCGGTGTAGGGAAACGTTTCCCAGTGCAATTGACTCTCCTCTCCAGTATTGCCCTGAAGTTGTCCCAGGTAGGTTCTTGCAGCCATCAAAGTAGGAACGGACATACCATCCCCAAGGAACAGGATTACATTCTTAGCTATGTTAGTGTTCTGTTGTTGTTTCGATTTAGTTTTTAGGGAAGATTGTGCGGCGTTGTTCCAGTAAGCTGTGCCTGTCAATTTACAGTTGAATTAAACTTGTCGCTCACGTGATATGTGAAATAATCCAAATTATAAGTAGCTACGCGTTTTACGATCCGACCACAATAATCCTCAAAGGCATTCGTCGATAGTGATACTTTATATACACATTTATATGCTCTGATCAGAAATTAACGATTAGCAAACGTACTTGTTTCATCTTCAAGATCGGCTGTATTACGACTCGCCAATGATCCAGATCTTGACAATGTTTTCTGGACGATATTCTTTGACGTTAGATGCCAATTCTCTTCGTCAATATCCGCTGTAAGGAAGAGTTTTTTAACAGTGTTAATAATTTCCATACGTAAGTCTAAAAAAAAGATTCATCTCTTCGCAGGGGTTCTTTCACTTTTTTGTTATACACGTAATGTACAGACGTGTCGATCACATGTTTGTCCGAGTACTAGCATTAAGCGGTCGAGTGATCAGGAGATAACCGTAAATGGGTGAAGAAGGCTAAAAAATTTCTATACTGGATAAAAAGTAAGTATTATCGATGATAATAGGGCCCTAGAACGACGAACGTGTTGTGGTAACAAATATGTCGCGAGATATGAATGAAATCGATTATTTAGTCAACTGGTTTCATCTGGTCATCCTGCGCAAAGACATGACTTCGTTAATGTTAATAAAAAATCCGAGATCCTAAAAACTTTGAATATATTCACCTCGGCTAAAATCTGGATGACCAGCCACAATCGCCGTGATCACGGCGACATGCACCAGAAGATTGATAAACGACGCCATTAGAAATGCAGATGATCAACTATTGTCAGTTCACAGGCTCATAGGCAAAGATCTGACTGCGAAATACCCGCCGTCTGTGAACGGTTAATAAAGGAGTTTCACGTGACCCTCTTCGCCCCGTGATCGCAAATCAATGTGCACGAGATACTCATGCTGTTATCTTCGTCCACTGATTATTCGCACGCAGATTTATATCAACGTCCACTTATAAATTAAATAACTTGAATAAACCCTTTGTTCAAAAAACAACTCGTACGGTTAAACTGTATTGGTTATTATTAGAATTGTAGGCTCTAAAACTCCTGGATCTGGCCTCGAATTGTCTTAGAGGAAGAAGGAGAGATATAGGTACCGGGAGATTTGCTAGTTTATTTAAAAATATGAAAACTAAGGATAAACTGCATCATATACCTAGAGCAGGATTTTTCCTCCTAATGTTTAGCAGTCCTATAACTAAGTACACGTTCTAGTATAGATGATAACATATCCTCAAGTATGGTAACAGCTGATTATTACTATTATATCTTTTTCTGCTTTATCAAGTAGGTACGATTAATTTTATCAAGGCTCATTGGTATAACCACTTGAATAATATGCGGGTGTGTACCTGAATTTGTTTTTTTTTTTTTTTTTTATTAATATGGGCATGCTTCATGACCTGATAAACACTCACATAAAGCATGCTAGTGAAATTCGTCAAAGGTGTCCTCGTATAGTACAAATTCAATATGAGAGGGGCGGGCAAAATGTGCACCCGAAATTAATCCTTCAAATAGAGGTCTGAATCAATATATGGAGCCCCGAATTTTTACCGAAAAATAATAGTTGATTTAATGTTCGAAGTTTGCTAAGGCAAGTAAATAATTAGAAGATTGTTCAATTTAAAAAAAAACTGAAAAACTTTTGGGGGTGTTTATTTTGCCCACCCCTTTTTTTTGATATGCTAAAAATTAGTTACAGCTAAGATTGTAAGAAGAATGGTTCTGGGCTTTTTTACTCTTTCAAAATCCAAGCGATTTAGCAGAAAACCTGAATCACAATGTGGCATGATGATGCATTTACAGAAAGTGATATCTCGACTACCACCCGCTTATAAGAGTTGAGCCTGCTGAGCTAATATGATATGGTAACGATGCTACATAGGTATAGCTGGAGAATGTTCAATAATCCTAACGTGATTGATTTATTGTACATACGTTTATTATCGTGTACAGTATAGGTATGTATTAGATGTATACGTATCATGCACTCTTGCGGTCGTAGTCTCCACATTTGACATGAATTATACTCTGCTCAATACTATAACGCTATATCTCACCTAGAACCATATATACTTTATATTATAAGAAGGAAATCAAGAGAAAAATCTATCTATTCGACACAATGTATAAGTTTATATTATAAATACTTGTATAACAGTAAGCAATAAAGATATGCAATCTTAGGTCCCAATTTTTCCCGCCAAAAATTTTAGCATACTTCCTCGTATCAGATGTTCTCCTGATACTAGGAGCAATTTTTCGATTTAAAATTTCGAAAACTCCGAAAATTTGTAGATTCAGAGTTTTTTTATTATTTTTCCCGGCAGTCATGCTAGATACCGGTCTTACCGTTGGTCGGTTGGTCTTACCGCTTGTCGATAAGACCGGTATCTGGCATGACTGCCGGGAACAATAATTCATCACTTCGACCGCGAGATGGCGATACCATTTCAGAGCACTGAGCAACGACCGCAAGTTGACTACCTCTACCGCAAGTTGACTACCTCTACCAGCAGTAGAATTTTCAGTGGCCCACGTGGCGTTAAACAGTTAACACAGGGGGCTGCGCTAACGAGATTCAATATGAATACTCTTAACAGATATTCATTTATGTATTTATTTATTGTTGCATAGTTACAATACAATATAATACTGTATTCCGCAGAGACGCACAGTATCTGTACGCAGTCCGGCCACTCAATACTAACCTAAAAAAAGTATAAAATGAAATAAATATTATTTTGCGGTGTTTCAATGGCATTGTGATTGCAAATCAATTTTTCTTATATCTATATAATTTTGGATAATTAATTTCTAGATTTTAATATTGATATTTTTCAGAATCTGGGCATCTTATTCAAATCAAGAAGGAAATCAAGAGAAAAATCTCTGTTCGACACAATGTATGAGTTTATATTATAAGTACTTGTATACCAGTAAGAAAATAAAGATATACTCGATAATTTGCGATATATGTATGTAGGCATGTATATTTGCGTATAAGAAATAACTACTATTTGTGTACATACATACATACATAACATTAACAATGAGAAATATTGTATCTATGCTGTAGCAATAAATTCCCAGATATACTTATAATTGATTACTTCGTTATTATCCACTCTCTCCCTCCTGCGACTCTTTATTTCAGATATTGAATAAGGTGAGTGAATTATAATAATTGTAAGAAGATGCGCCGCAATTTTTTGATTTACAAGAATTATAAATCGAAAAATTAGGCGTGCCTAATAATTTGCAATCTTAGGTCCCAATTTTTTCCGCCAAAAATTTTAGCATACTTCCTCGTATTAGATGTTCTCCTGATACCAGGAGCAATTTTTCGATTTAAAATTTTGAAAACTCTAAAAATTTGTACACTCAGAGTTTTCAAAATTTTAAGTCGAAAAATTGCTCCTGGTATCAGGAGAACATCTGACCCGAGGAGGTGTGCCGAAATTTTCGGCGGGAAAATTTTTCAGCTATGTCTATGTATACTAGAAATTTTCAGAGTTTTTGAAATTATAAGTCGAAAAATTGCTCCTGGTATCAGGAGAACATCTGAGCCGAGGAGGTGTGCTGAAATTTTTGGCGGGAAAAATCAGGAGCATGTGTCTATGCAGGCATGCATTCCCATCGATGTGTCTCTCTGTATCTCTCAGTAGTTTACAAAAATTGGGATTTTTGAAATTTTAAGGCGAAAAATTGCTCCTGGTATCAGGAGAACATCTGAGCCGAGGAGGTGTGCTGAAATTTTTGGCGGGAAAAATCAGGAGCATGTGTCTCAGCAGGCATGCATTCCCATCGATGTGTCTCTCTGTATCTCTCATTGACTTACAAAATTTAGAGTTTTTGAAATTTTAAGTCGAAAAATTGCTCCTGGTATCAGGAGAACATCTGAGCCGAGGAGGTGTGCTGAAATTTTTGGCGGGAAAAATCAGGAGCATGTGTCTATGCAGGCATGCATTCCCATCGATGTGTCTCTCTGTATCTCTCAGTAGTTTACAAAAATTGGGATTTTTGAAATTTTAAGGCGAAAAATTGCTCCTGGTATCAGGAGAACATCTGAGCCGAGGAGGTGTGCTGAAATTTTTGGCGGGAAAAATCAGGAGCATGTGTCTCAGCAGGCATGCATTCCCATCGATGTGTCTCTCTGTATCTCTCATTGACTTACAAAATTTAGAGTTTTTGAAATTTTAAGTCGAAAAATTGCTCCTGGTATCAGGAGAACATCTGAGCCGAGGAGGTGTGCTGAAATTTTTGGCGGGAAAAATCAGGAGCATGTGTCTCAGCAGGCATGCATTCCCATCGATGTGTCTCTCTGTATCTCTCATTGACTTACAAAATTTAGAGTTTTTGAAATTTTAAGTCGAAAAATTGCTCCTGGTATCAGGAGAACATCTGACCCGAGGAGGTGTACCGAAATTTTTGGCGGGAAAATTTTCCAGGGTACAGGCATGCGATTGTACAAACGTATACCTACGTCTTTATTCCAGGGACTGGGGATACTTTGAAATAAGGCAACTTGTAATTGTTTCTTACAAATAAATATGTATCCATGGTAATTGATAGAGTTTCTTTATTTGCTTCTTGATCGACATACAAGTTATAATAATATATGTATACATAAACTACATTTTTACTATAATAATATACCTAATACAACTAATTTTACAGACTAAGTTCAATATGCACTCGTTCGTTGCAATGGAAACTTCAATCCGTACCGGACGAATATTTTTGGACTGTGGATTGAAGTTGATTTATCTGTAACAGAAGAACGAGTGGTATAATATTATATCATATATCTGTTCGGAGTATTCATATTGAATTCGTTAACGCAACCCCCATGCGAACTGTTCGACGCCACGAGGGCCACTGACCCCGCGCGAGCAGGTGCCGCTATTCAAGTTCAAGGTCGTTGCTCTCCCCGCCGACGGGGTCTGAAATGAATTAGCGGATGAAATGGTATCGCCATCTCGCGGCAGCGGTCAGAGTGACAAACTACTTTTGCCGGTAAGTGCGGAATCCGGCATGACGGCTATATTATCACATGTGTTGTAGCCACGTTATAATTCTCTGACGTCAGGCGCGTGGTGCTGCACGCTGCAACGCTGATGAACGACTGGCAGCTAACATCCTCTCGAACCTCGGTTCCCCCACTCTTTAGACCAACGTTTGCTTATAGGAAACTAAAAGACGCTGACAATTATTGCCAGCCGATCATTAACCCTTCTCTCTCTACTCCAGAGCCTGCTCCATAGATGGAGCGGCAGGCATTAAGCAGAAGTCGAAATTATACACATCTAACGTCACATGTATTGTAGCTGCGTTATAATTCTCTGACGTCAGGCGTGGTGTTGCACGCTGCAACGCTGATGAACGACTGGCAGCTGATATACTTTCGAATCCCGCTTCCCCCACTCTTTAGATCGATAGAAATACTCCGAAAGCTGAGAGATTGTCGAATATAGAAGATAGGAATAGTCTATGTATAGAATAAACGAAATAAAAAAAATATATGTATTTCCCCGTCCGTTACTGCAATCCTGATAATATTTATTGTCGCCCAAGTGGGATGAACTGAACTCTTCTTCTTGCTGAAGCCAAACACCCGAAGCTTTCATTATTCTGTAAATAGCTTAGAAAGGAATTGCTGTAAATATCGTCCGTATCAGTCCATCATTCACCAACAAATGACCGACAAACGATTGCAAAGACAAACAATGTCGAGCTGATGAGGGGCTAACTATGTGGAGGTTAATTATTGCACGAGTCATTACATAATTAAAATTTTTCCAAATATTGAGCTCGCGAAAAATCGAAAACAGAATAATTCGTTCAGTATCCTAGAAATCAACCAGACAAAAAAGAATCTATTTTCGACAATGACCACACTGTCCAGTTTGTGACAACTTCTATTTACTTTCAGAGGCTTCGATTGAGATACTTGTCATAGTTATATCTCGTTCACGCAGCCCCCATACGAACTCTTTGACGCCATCAAGGCCACTGAATTAAAGACTAGTCCGCACCCTCTAGGTCAAGGTCAGTGCTTCTTGGCACCAACGAGAGACGCTACCTCCGTAGCTATGTCGAATTATTACGAGAGATGGCGATACGGAAGTCCCGGGAGTAGCGACACATGCTTCTACGCCGGAGATATTTCGAATTATCTCTACCGCAACAACCAGGAGGCAGTCAATTTGAATTTTGTATACTGTGCGGTCGCATTTTCGTAGAATTAGCGCTAATTATACCGCACTTCATTAAACATATGCCTATACAAATCGTGAATCTTTAACTCGATTAATAAATAACGATTAGAATGAAGCCAGAGTGTTCCTTCAACGAATGGTATCCGTCCTTCGGCAAAGAGTCACTCGAGGCGATTGTCCTGCCTGTACCCAACGAGGTTATAGAATATTTAGAACACGGCTCGTTTCGTCTTCCCGTTGAGGCTACCGACGTCTCGGCATGTAGTGGTTCGAGATGGTCTGATGGCACTTGCGTACTATTAAACGACGACAGCGACGACGATTCCCAATCGACGAATGTGAGTCAAATATAGTTCCACTCTTGAGCGAGCCTAACCTCAAATGTCAAACTACTTTGCCTGGCATATTACCAACATTCATCACTACGTAAATACCTGATTAGTAGAATTTTGTTGTAGGATGCACGACAGCCGTCCTTTCCGCAATTCAGCAAAAAAATTCAGGACGTACTCAACGATTTTGGAGCTGTATTCGCCAAACTTAATTGGAGCGCACCTCTGGTGAGAGCAAATAAACATAAATCGCTTCATACTTGTTGGGATGAAAAAAAAAAAAACAATACACATGACACATAAATGTACAGATTTGATGATTTTGATTCTCACAGGATGCTGCTTGGGTTGCTCCAACAAAAACCCTCCGGTGTACAACTTTAGAGGAAATCTATCTACTGCTAAAGAGTTCAGATCGTATAGCCAGAGACTTGAATGATTTGCAATTACTGAAGAATAATAACATCCATCTACAGCCCAGCTTGGTACTTAAGAAGTGGCGAGAAATAAATCCATGTACAGAATTTAGATGCTTTGTCATCCAGGGGGAGCTTGTCGGTAGCCGATTTCTTGTTTATATTTATTTTCCTTAACTTTCAAATAATAATAACAATAATAGTAATAATGATAATGCTAAAAATGTTCTACCACATTAATCCAAAAATTATTTTCAAATCATTCCAGGAATATGTCAACGTGATCTCTCCCAATATTACCAAAATATAGAAACAGAAAAGTATGACATACGTCGAGATATAAAGAGCCTGTTCACAGAACGGATAAGGAAAGGATTTGAGTCGTTGAAAAATTGTGAGTATCAAGTAAAGATGTTACAGGCTTGACTGCTGACAACAGTGGATTGATTCTGTATTTCAGATCTAAAGCAACATTCATATTTCCAGACACTTTGGATGTAATTCGGTATAAAAAAGATCACGTGAAAATAATAGACTTTGGTCCCTATTTACCATCAACTACGAAAACCTTATTATTCACAAAGGATGAACTAACAGGTCCTGTCGAAGATCCGCCCGAATTTCGTTTTATAGGTGAAAATATCGCTATACAACCTAATGACGCCAGACACTTTTGCATGCCTAGAGAAATCAACGAATTTTATCAAACTAACAACCAGTTGTCTGCGATGGATATCATTCGAAGAGTAAGTGGGGGTCTCCCATTTCAACAGTTTAATGTATTAAAAACAGACCTTGACTGGGAAATTTTGGCTGCCTATCCATGCATACATTGTTGGTGTGGATAAGATTCCCTGCCCTAAGTTGTGTTGCAACTGTGTAATCATGTATTTATTTCTTTTCTTTCTTTCTTTTAACAGGAAGTAGAAAACCAAAATGAAGAAGACTGAGGAATGAATCAAGAATCTTCACGGGAAATTGGTAATCATTGATAATGATTTAAGTAACGGAAGTCACAGTGACTGTAATTAATTATTAATTCTATTAAAATTGTCCTTATTTACCGATTATTGTAGGTAAAAGATAAAGATCAATGAAATTAATCGCTTTAGACGATCAAGAATTAATTAATCAGAAGTAAAATTATAAAAATAACTCTTTGTTTGTTTGTTTTATATATAACGGCATAAATTCTATCTCGTAAAATGAAAACGTCTCAGTTGTTTGTCTACCTTAATTTTATAATTCGAAATAGTATACCTATAACAGTTCTTAGAATGTAGGGGTATATTATTATCCATTCCTGTACAGAGAAATAATGATTAGTTTTAATCAAGCTCAAAATTCTGCAATTAAAATCTTTTATTTTAATATCTTTAAATTCATTGCTTAGTTATTATATAAAATACGCTGTCGCGAGAAAATGGGTTTAACGCGGTACGAGGAATCTAAAAAAGGGACGTCGTCGCGATGCCTTTGACATATTCGTTTATCGAAACAATCATAATATCATCTAAACATTTTAATCGCAGCTTATAAGTACAACGCATCTATCATTATTTTTATTATTATTATTATTATTATTATTAATATTATTACTGTTATTATTTATTATCATTATGCAAATTTCTCGCTTCGACGTCACTTTACAATTAGTATATAGTAGTTCACGCCGACGCAAAATCTACAGATCAATCAAAAGAAACGAAATCGATTTTCACAACTATATTTATATTCATCAATCGTCAATTTTCATTATCCCAAAGTGTTAATCTTTTCATAACTAATTTCCCTATGTGCTGTGAAAATCAATCATCTGTTTGTCTTTATATTCCATTCACTCATTTCTTTTCTATCTTTCTCTCTAACGCTCTCTCTACCATCCCGTACAATGTCATACATCAATATGTATTATATGTATACGATATCACACTCACTTGAGGAAGCTTTTTTGATATATATATATACATATATATACATACATATACATACATATACATATATATATATATATATATATATATATATATATATATATATATATATATATATATATATATATATATATATATATATATATATATGTGTGTGTGTGTGTGTGTGTGTGTGTGTGTATGTATATATTATATATATATATAGATATATACGTAGGTACAATTTTCATTATTCTGCAGCAATCATTTCTCAATATCGTTACAAGTTATACATTAAAACGATTAAACATATTTATGATACCCTACTATTTGAAAGAATTATAATATTGCAATGTTTCGGGCTAAAAACTTCATTTTTGTCTTCTATTTTTCCTAACGACACGCTGATCAGCAGCTCTCCTCATCCCCCCACCCACTTATAAGTATAATAACTATATAGAAAATATGT
This sequence comes from Macrophya annulata, assembly GCA_963924015.1. NCBI lineage: Eukaryota > Metazoa > Arthropoda > Insecta > Hymenoptera > Tenthredinidae > Macrophya > Macrophya annulata. The sequence goes on along the minus strand of OZ001264.1, from coordinate 192,491 downwards.
CATGTTTATCAATTATTTACACTTTATGAATTCTATCATCGTATATATTATAGTGATAATATACGCTATTATGTAACTCCGTTACATAGCGCGTACACTGATCATTTCTGTTTCTTGATCTTTTATTTTTTAATTTTTTTTTGTTTTTCTCAACTTCAGATGCCACAAAGTTTATATAATAGGTATGTATATACATATATCTATATAAGTATGTATAATATTTATTACGTATAGTCGACGACGCACTTCAGTCAGAACTCGTACAGTCATATCCCCATCAATCGAGTATTGTGTATCTTCTTCCCGCACGGACATGATATACATACCTACCTATACATTTCATTAATTAATCCTGCAGCCGCCTACGTAAAATAATTATTTTTAACCAGATATCGTCTAAAAATTAACATATTATAACTTTAACTTGTGCATGATGCTAATATTCTTTCTATGTAATTACTATATGTATAGTTTAACTTTAGTACAGATATAATATCTGAATATTATTATATATGCATATATTCTTCTGACTATGCCGATTTTTTTCACAAATCATATATCGATGATACTATACATGTAGCCGGTATCGTATTATGTGTCTTCTTGCGATCTTGCAGTGATAGTCCCACTTACGTACTATCGTATTTGAAAATCTTTTATTATATTGTACACTCATTCACTCGTGAACACGCTCCATACATACTGAAATACGTACCGCTATACTACCATAACTATAGGACACACGCGCGCGCGAGAATAACCACGGTGATAAATTTTTAAATATATTTGTGTGCGTCCGTGATTGAGCACAAAGAGCAAATACGCGCGCGCGCGCGCGCGTAAATTATTTATACATACATAATCTACACTACGAATCTCGGGAGTAAGAATTCTGGAAATTGATTTAAATTTATTAAGTATTATTATATGTATTTACAGGATAAGTAGATTGCTGTTTTCATAAGTTTTTTTTTTTCGGATATGACTGTATGTACTAGTTTGCGTTTTTTCTTTACTATAATAATGTGTATAGGATCTATACATACCTAGGTATTATAGTAATAAATTTTCGTCGTGTCGTTTGAATATATTACACAGTTATACAATACATAAGGGTTGCAGAAATTAGTTCGGTGGATACACGCGTGGATTTCGGTATTCGTCAAAGCGAATTTTTATATTTATCGCGCCTCGTGTTCCTTATTCAAATTATACAACTATAATTATACATACATATGTATAGGTATGTATATAGATTATAGATAACACGCGTCTCTTGCGTTTTCATTGTCACCTACGTTTCCTGCAGTGTATTATACATTACAGGCTTTACAGGTATATTACATATAATGGATTATCTATGAGATACCGATAGACCGGTTAACTTTATTGTTATTTGTTGTTTTTTTTTTATTTTTTTTTTTTTTTCAACACGACTTTCCGAACACGCTGAATATACAAAATTTGCCACCCACTATTATGTATATTTATTATTATTGGCTTCTCGGACAGCACTACAACGGTCGCGACACGGAGCTGACAAGACGTTTGCCTTAACGCACCGCAGTTTTTTTTTTCATTTTTTTTTTTTTTCAATTTAATTTACGTTAACATTATATTAATTGGCCACAACGTTTAACACGTCGCAATTATTCATCTACTTGTAGTATAAATGCAGTAGGTACACGATCGAGGGCTGTAGCATAATACAATATTATACTTATATAGTCTTGCGCGCCAACGGCTCTAAAGTTAGGGGGGGAAAAGAAACCTGATAATGAAATAAAATGAAAATTCAATGAATTGAAAGAAAAGAAAAATATCTTAGCCGCAGCTGGAAATGTAGTTCCAATGTATTTTCTCCGCGGAAAATATAATGCTGGTGCAGCGTTGAGGAAAGTAGAGGAAACGCGATATGCGTGAATGAATTGCGACGGTGAAACCATGTTCCGTATGCATACAAAAATAAATGAAATAAGTTATTAAATAATTGCATAATTATTTTGAATATGCGGAGGTGAATTGAAAAATGAAAATAAACCGTTTAGCAATTATATTTTATAAATACACCGTTTATTCAACTAAAAAAATCCGTATAATGAGATCAGAAATGGGGTAAAAAAAATGGTTTTTAAAGTACATACCTATAATTTTCTTTTATAACGCTATGTAATAAAAAGTACAGATTAGGGCTAAAGATGCACGAAGCATAGTTGTTGTTATTATTATTATTATTTTTTTTTTTCCATTTTTTTGTTTTTCTCTTATTTTTGCTATGCATTTAAATGTATGTAATACACACACAAGTCTATATATATATATTTATTTATATTTATATTTATATTTATATTTATGTTCATGTAGAGTAAAAAAAATGATACATTTTTTTTTTTTTTTTTTTTTTTTAAATCGAAAAACTTATCAAGTAAAAGATTCACCTACTAGGTTTCACCGCCCGATATACATTATACATATATTAAAAAACAAATCAAAAAACCAAAGTAAAATATAATGTTGAATAATGTAGCTTCTACTATACACTCGATTTATTATAATCCTAGGTATGTAAACCCAAATGTTCATTATTATTATTATTATTGATACAACAAATTGCAGTCATACGCGCGTTGCGTCGCGGCACGTCGCATATCATCGCGTATGAAAATATACTATTAACGTGTAGATCATTGAACGTTTGTCACTTGAATTAAGATGAAGCATTTTGTACTAAAGTGCAGCAATATATACCTATATATAAATATATGTTTTATGTATATGTACATGTATCATCTAGTGAAATATATTACATATACATATAACATAATCGATATACCTTTAATGAGTTATATCTACGTAGCCTACGTAATGTACAACCTTCGATTGATACAACATACATGTTCTCGACATAGCACTACCGTAAAAGGAAATTCATTCGTGCCGTGCGCTGTCGAAAACTATATCCTTACCCCCAAGCGGCTATTAAACCGTGACAGCCGCGGTCGACACTGAAATATCGAGCGAATTATTTCTAATAAACACAAAATCAATGAGAGAGAAAAAAAAAAATAAATAAAAATAAACAAACAAAAATATTAGATACAAATATAACTGTAGACATAGACGGCTACTATAGATTCGATAGAATTACGCGGGTTTGGGAAATAACTACAATTTTCTGACACAAGGAAGCGGTAATCATTTTGGTCGCGTCCAATACGAGGATAATACCTCAACGACAAAAAACACCGCAAACCGTGGGGGGATTTTTTTTGTTCGTTTTTCTTTTCTTTTTCCTTTTTTTTTTTTTCTTAATTATTTTTCTTCGATATTTTATTTTTTATTTATTTATTTTTTTTAAATTATTTCTTCTCTTTATCATTATTAAATATTCACTTCATTATATTCCTAATTAAATCCACAATGATTCTACTTCCATTGATTAGTAATCGCTATATCATTTCGTACGGCGTTCAAAAGTCCTGTCCTCATGCCTCACCCCCTGACTAGATTGCATTCCAAATAATTTATCGTTTAATTGAAACTCTACATATACGCTTCGTATCATTGTAACGATCGCTAACTGTGTCGCACAAATTGTTTTTCATATATTTATGTACGTATATGTTTGTGTGTTTGTGTGTGTTGCGTGTGTATCTTCTTTCTTCTTCTTTCCATTAATTTTTTATTCGTTTTTAATAACATCTACGTGTAAGTGGATCTTTCTTCGTTAATTGCTAAATAAATTGTTCTCGCCGTTTCTCGGCCGATCGATTTAGTAATCATAATAATACCAGTAATAATAATAGTAATAATAATAGCAATAATAATAATAATAATAATAATAATAATAATAATAAACTAATTTTAGCAGAGTACTTGTGTTGTATTCTCCTTAATTTGTTGTGTACCCAAACGCGTTGAAATGGTCCATCGTCATCGTCATCGTCATCGTCATCGTCATTGTCATCATTATCATTATCATCACCATTATCGTCGTCATCATCATAATTATCATCGTCACCGTCATCGTAATCATCATAGTCGTCGTCGTCGTCGTCGTCGTCGTCAACGTCGTCACACACGAACTTGCACAATGGTCTTCACCCCCTAAGGTCTGACCAATAGAGAATGTCAAGTAATATATGAATGTATATATACAGTACGATTTATCGAGCACAGCCTCGTTTAAAACGGTCCAATAGATCGTCATAAGTTTCAAAGTTTCCTACAGGACTACCTCTTCCTAATCAACTGTTTCGATGCCAATCTCTTCTTAAGTTTGTGGTCAAGTTTTACAGATTTCTTCTTAGGTCGTTCCGGAGATCCGTTGCAGCACGCACATCCTTTCTTAACATGACCACGGAGACTTGATCTTCTCGCGCGACAGTCCGGACCTACGGAATGGGTTGGATGATGGGTACCCTCGTCGTCCGAGGGTTCGGAAGTTTTGTCGCTCGACACCGCCCCGGATTCACCAATCGAGTCGTTCTTTGTGCGTTTTACAAGCATACTACCAACACCAACACCACCACTTCCTACTCCGCCAGTTTTAGCATCATTACGATTTAACACGACCCTCGCGTTCACCTTGAGCTTGTTTCGTCTACGTTTGTTCAAATACGACGAACAGTAGTCATTCGGGGATTTCGTCCCTGTTGACGGAAGGCTTATATTTTCCTCCAATCCATTCACCACCATACTCTCCTCTGGCTGGCTGCCTATCGACTCTCCAATGCTCGAGCCCTCCTCGTCCTCGCTACTTGTCCTAGCTTGATCGGAAACCGGACTTTCCCACGAGAGGTAATCCTTCCGCGTTGTCTTGCACATCGCTGATCGCTTTTTATTAGCGTAAGTGTATTTGTGCGTCGATAATAAAGTTCCAGTCGTCGGTGATAAAGGCGAGGGCATCGTGACGTCGGCGGTACCGTCACCCAAAAGCGTTAAACTCTCATCACCTGAACTCGCGGCCGACATATTATTAGCGTTCGTAGCTGTTGAATCGAGGTCGTCAGTATCCTGGAGCTTCATTACCGAAGAGGCTAACATATCGGAGGTACTGCTCGGTGAACTAGACTTAGAAGTAACATGTGAGTTCATTTTAACACGCTGAAGACCGCAGTCCTTTGCCGCGTCGTTCCCAAGACCTGACATGAGATTCGAGGGTGATAAACGGCTTGAAACGTCTGAATTACTGTTGGAAGTTTCGTCTTGACTGAGATCCGCCCCTTGCATATCTAGTCTCGACTGTTTCGAGGGATTTTTTATAATCGCATCGTCGTTCCTCTCACGTTTCGCTCTCTTAGCTGTTTCCTTGATGGTTCGTGTTCTTTGCGCGGTGTTTTTTCTTCTCTCAATTGCCTTGAAATCCGTTACCGGACTAGCGTCTCTACTGCTGCTCGATGAATCGAGGTGGCGAAAGTACGAGGAAGAATTATAAGACTTTAATCCTAAGGGTTGGCTGCAGGTCGCGTCTTGAGACGATTGGTCAAAAGACGGAGAGTGATTGGTGTCAAAGAGTAAATCGGCTTCGGGAAATAGATCGCTTGTGCTAGGCTCGTCCACTCCGAGGTCTTCACACTCCTCTGACAAACTCTTTTGCAGTCTTAATTCACGCTCAATAGCCGCCGCTTTACGTTCCATCCTTTGTTGAAGAAGCTCGCGATCCAACCGCGGATTAAGCTGTGTCTTTATCTGCGATCTGTTAGAGTACTGTTGGAAAGGTTCTAGGGTGTGATTCATGAAGTATTTCTTCGTCGTTGTCGTAGTCGTAGGTGCGGTTGTTTGAAATAGTTGACCACTTGCCATCTCTATCCCTTGGCCTTTGTTTATTATGTGAACGACGCTGTGCACCCCACCACCACCGCCGCCGCCACCACCGCCGCCCACACCCTCGGTATGCTCGCCTTCTCGCGAGGAGTAGACCTTGAGTGGTTCTAAACCCAGTTGATTAGACGACGTTGGTACGTATCTCCAAGGCGTGTCAGGGGACGATGGTTTACGCTCCGGTTCCCAAGCCTCCTGAAGTCTCGCGTTTCCACACAAAAGCCCGTTTCCTACCCTCGACACATTGTCCACTACGTTCTCGTTGCTTCTTCGCGCTGGTGACTCCTGTACATCAGAACTGACTACTACACCGCCTACACTGCTTACTAGAAACTGACCGGATGCCTCTTTAGTTGGAGAATCGTTACCGTCCACCGCTGCACTCTCTGGAATAAAATAGACACGAATTAAACACGGTTACTACAATATGTACCTAAGTAACTAGAAGCCAGGGTGATTTACGTTCCACGCATCACCGTTTAGCGGTAGATTCTTCATGAAAATCTAAGACTGATTTTCCTTTACCAAAAATTCAAGGAATTTATAGTTTCCGAGCGACAGAAGATCTTAGTTGACCAATCACGGAGCCTATAGCTGATCAAGTTAGGGCCGCGTCAAAAGTATTAAAAATAAGCAATAAAATGAAAATAAATTGTTAATATGACTAATTAATTTTTTTCACCATAACATTCAAGTTACAGTTCTTGATGAGAATAAAAACGTATGTTATACGAAGACAACTCCCGGCGATAATTCCGTTAATACTCATCAAGAACTGTAACTTAAATTATCATTAGTTAAAGGTCAGCAATCACTGATTCTGATCAATATCTCACCTAGTTTAGAAGTATTCTGCAGAGTATTGGACACGGTTGAACCAACAATAGAATTGGTACCCTTGGGCAACATCTCCGGCACCGGTTCATCGTCGAATTTTCTCTTAACAGATTTTGGTGATACAATTTTGTCGTTTCCTCCGCCTTCGCCCGTACCAGTGTTATCCTTAGCCTCCTTCTGCACGGCGTTGATTACCGAAACTTCTGACTGAGGCGCGAACGCCAGAGCTATTGTCGCGGTTTGTATGGCCATAGGTTTTTCGGGTTGGGTGCCACTCCCACCGCCACTGCTATCCTGGGAGAATTTTTTCTCAGAAGACTGCGTCATCGTAGCCGGTGCCAAACACACCACGTTCTCGGCCTTCAATCCCGCTGGCGTAGTGAGTTTTGCTATCGAAGAATTAAATAATCTCGTGCTTTGAAGCGTCAGATTTGGACTGCTCGTAATTACGCCGCAAATCTGCTGATTTTCGGTATAATCGTTTATATTCCTCTGTATCAAACCAATCGTTGGCGCTTTATTGACGATTATCGTATTCCCGGATGTTTCCTGCAAAGTTATACCGGCCGTTGTTGGTGCGTCGGCCTTTGCATTGCCATCGCAATTATTTCTCTCAACAGAATCGGTAGCAAACTGGGTTCCGGTGCTGCTCTGAGATATAACGACTGTTGGACTTTGAACCGTATGATGATGGTGTTGCTGTTGTTGTTGGTGGTGCTGTTGCTGTTGCTGTTGCTGTTGTTGTTGGTGATGATGTTGTTGGTGATGGAGTTGCTGCTGTTGTGTTAACGTTTGACCCGTATTTAACGTATGAAGCGTAGGTACTTTGACTTGTTTCATTTGAGTTGGTTGGGCGATTATTTTTCCCGCTTGATTTAAAAATGACTGAAGAACCAGAGCGTTGGAAACACTACTAGCACTGCTAGTTCTAACGGTGGTCGGAACGGTAGCGAGGAGTTTCGACCCACCTGAAACTATTGTAAACTGTTGTCCACCTTTCATAAGATTCATCGGGAGAAGATAGTTGGTACCAGGCACTAATACTGCCGTACTGCCAATTTTTCCCGTCACTGAAGCCAGGGCTTCGCTCACGCTAACTGCAGCAGTTTGAACAGTCTCCTGTACAATTACTGCCCTTGGTTGTCCGACTGAGTTTGTCTGATCCGCAAATATCAAATTGCGTCGCTTGACGTTCAACTCGACGGCGTCGTTAGAATCGTTCGTCAAATTTCTGATATCAATTGGTGTAGTCTCAACCCCGGATGTTGTCTGGCCTTCGTCTGTTACCGATAAACTAGCCGGACTATCTTGAACGTGTACAACACCCGACGACGAATCCTCACTGCCCATAGTACGTCCAAGATCGTCAGTCCCAGGGCTGAGCTCCGAACTTTGCTGGCCAGGTGGTTTCGACTTGCTGGATCCGGATTTTTTGCGTTTCGAAGATTGGCTGGGATTCGTCGGTGGATTAGATCTTCTCCTCGGTGCCGGCTTGTTGTTAAGATCCGGCGAGTTTCTAAGCTGTTCAGCATACTCGTCAAGAATCGCATATATTCTTTGGGCAGTTTGCTCATCCTCCTGAGGTTTCTGTTGTGGTTTTGGAACTGGCGGTGCTTTTGCGGTATTGGTCGCACTAGTCTTTACAGTTTTGGGGGTAGATTTTTTGCCGCCAGGTTTAGCTGTCGATGACGGCGGCGTTTTTCCCGCCGAAGGAAGCGGCGCTGGTGCTGGTGTCACGCAGGGACTTGACGAACTCTGGGAAGTAACACTCAGTGCAGGAGAAGCTGCAGGCTGGCAGTAGCTAGTCACAACAACGACCGGGGTCGAGGTTGAGACAACTTTCTGTGTTACCGAAGCAGTCTGATCGACATAGGCAAGGGATACTTTCTGCTGTGGGTATACCTCTTGTTGAAAAGTAACAGTGTTGCCTGTGCTTGAGAATTCGTTGTTACCTGCAGCGGCTCGCGACGACATTAATTGAAGTTGTTGAGCGAGTGCGCTAGAAGCGACGTGGTGTTTTCCAGGCTGTTGGCTCTGCTGCACAATCGTCTGGGTTTGCGTTTGTGTTTGCGTCTGAGTCTGGGTTTGAGTTTGTACAGTTGTGGTAGCGACACCAGGGCTCTGATGTTGAGGTTGTACAGTACTCCGTTCTTTAACTTGTTCCAAGACACTTTCAAACTCTCTCAACTGTTCTAATGTCGTAGAGCTGACTTGGTTTGTTGAAACGTCGATAGGCGTGCCAATCAAATTATCATGCCTCACGTTTTGTTGCACCCTAGGTGCTGCTAGTACAGCCTGTATAGCACCCGCGAGATTTTGCTGTCTTAAAGGCGTGCCGGCCCTTATTATATTCAATTTAACAACCGGCGTTCTATTTCCTTGTACCGTCGCGGTACGAGACAAAGCGTGCGGAATGATATTTAGCTGGCTGGGATTTGTGGTTGATATCGTTACCGGTATTTTGTGCGTATATATTACACCCGGGGATGACGAAGTCTGGACAAGCTGTGCCAGAGTTGGATTATTCACGTTTCCCGATGTCGTAGTTACGACGGTAGTGCCGGCTCCGCCGCCACCTCCACCCTCGGACGTCTGGACTATATTTAAAATCTGTCTACCGGCCGTCGACAATTGCAGACTTGGGATATTTGTTATTGACTGAACGCTTACCCCGGCGTTAGTCTGAGTATTTTGTACTGAGGTTTGAACTGCCTTTGATAAATTCGTTGTTTTTGGTACAGAAGTAAGCTGAGACACGGTATCTGTGGTCACAGAATCAGCTACGGTAGTCGCGTCGCTAGTCAGTGTGTATATCGTCTTACCAAACGCTTGTTGAAACTTTGGCAAGCCAGGAGTATTCTGATTAGTCTGATGGACCGATTTAACATTCACAGTGTTAAGACCGTCGTAGATAGTCCTATTAGAAGATCCCGAGATTTCTAAAGCTCTCGGTATCTGCTGTCCTCTTGAAAAATTATTCTCCTCCAAAGTCTGTAGCGTTAACATTCCGCGTTGACCCGACAATGATGACTGGGACGATGTAGAAGATGAGGATGACGAAGAAGAGGACAAAGAAGAAGACGTAGGATTGACCGAAGCTAATCTATACGTTCCGTCCGGTTTGCAAACTATTTGCAATTGTTCAGAAGTTACGGTAACAACCGGAGTCACGGGGTTCGAAGTTACGGAAGGCAACGGCGATTTATTTGGTGAAATGCACCTACTTCCCCGCCTATTTTCCGTCAATCTAGGACTAGCCGGTTCGATGTTAGAAGACAAAGAATTGGCAGGTGGCGGAGTGTCGGGAGGTTGATTAGCCTCTTCCCCAATATCTTGAAGCAAAGACCTGGAAGGTGGTGTACGATCTGCAGGGCTCATTCCAACGCCACTGTCATGCCCGCTAGAAGTAGGTGTGCCAGGTAATTGAATACCACCACCAGCTACAGAAGATGATCGATTTCTTGGAGGTGTACCACCGCTGTTCACTGGACCGGGATTTGGACTCTGTGGAATATTTCTCGAAAGTTGAACTATGTTTACAGTAGGCTGAACCCGGGGTGGTACCATCATATCCAGAGAGTTTAAACCAGGTACATTTTTTGCTAATATATCAGAGTCTCTAACTGCCTTGGCAAGAATATCGTACTTTGTTTTGCCGCGAAAGTTGGCACTTCCGCGCTTAGCGGAATTCAGGTTTCTAACTACCCTCAAATCTCTCTCAACAGATTCCAGGTTACCCTTGCACCCTGAGGTCTTCTCGTTAGCAACTATCGTTGTATTTTTGTTAGGTGAGAAAGACATGCTCTTCTGAAGGTTCAATAATTCGCTGGTAATATCGCCTGGACTGAGTTTTTTAGACGGTGTTATTATCTTCTTTTTCACCTCGTCACTTCTGGTTAAAATAATTTTTGGATTCAAATTCAGAGTTCCAAGCATTGGCGAGAACTTCGACAACCCTGTATTATTATTGCTAGGACTGCTATCTTTATTCTTATTCAATATATTTTTCTGTAGAATCTGGCTAATCCTAGTAGGTTTTTTAACATTGTGAGGCCGAAACATTCGCAACGATTTCAATACAGCTGGGTCACTCCTTTTCTCAGTTATAATAAGCGGCGTTTCCGCATTGTAAGATGATCCTTTAATAGTTTCGCACTTACTCTCGTCCATATCGGCTGAGAAAAGAGTTATTATATCGTTACTACTTATGTCAGAACTGCTAACATCCTCGGCCGAACGTCTGACGTTGTCGGTAACGAGCATATGAAAACGTGACATTGATTCTACAGTGAGCTTCGATTTTCCACGGCTTTTACCGCAAGCATCTTTAGCTGCAGGTGATTTTTTCTTTGGTTTTTTATCCTGCCTGCAACCGTCACTACCCAAACTATCCGTCTGACTATCCTGGGTATTTGTGTCTGTATCAGTCTCTGTATCGTCCTCGTTGATCATTACAGATCTATCACCGTTTCCGTTTACGCCACGAAAATGTGACGACTTGTTGCTTCCCGGATCCTCGTCGTAATCGCTATCCGTCGAGGCAAGCCTGTGAATTTTCCGCGGCCTCCCGCGACGGACTCTCAGTACACTGCCGCTATCCGAATCAGTCGTATCTTCAAGGCTCCTCCTTGTCAAAGACCTCTTGTACGGACCAGCCGGTTGAAAACTACCGAATTCTTCAGAGTCGTCTGACTGCACATCCGCCCATTGCTCATACCCTTTTTCTATGCCAAAAAACACGTCCTTCGTAGTGTCCTCTTCTAATGGCCAATCCTTGAATTGGGAGTAATCGATGTTGAGATACTTGAGCTCTTTATTTGTGTTGCGCATCTCCTCTGCATTCTCCAAATACTTTTCGCAGAGTCCGTTTAACTCTTTCCAATCCAGTACCCAGCTAAGCATGTGGTAACGGGGACTGCTAAGCACAACTGCAAGGTCGTCACACAGCTGTGCTGATACGCCCAACTTTTCAGCATCAAGTACCTGATTTGGTGCAGACTTCTCATCATAGTTAGCAGAACCAGTAACAGCATCCCCTTTTATTAATATCAGGGCATCTAAGGTTCGTTCAACGTTCGGTGCAGCTTCGGGTGATTTTACCCTAACTATTTCTATCCCTGTGAACTCACCACAGTTGAAACAAAGCTCACCTAATGGACCGTTTGAGGTAGGGTCACGTTTTGGATGCAACAAACACCGGTCGGAGTTTTGAGGCTCATTCAGACGCGGAGATGTGGCTAAGCTTTTTAATATACGACCGTCACGTGCCTCGGGAATATCCTTTGGCTCTGTTCTCCTTGATGTAGGTACCTCGGAACTTGAATGTCGCATGGGGGCTGGTTGTTGTTCCTGTCCCGTGTCAAAGAAACTTTTAAAAGCGCCAGGTAGATCGTTTTCGTCGATTGTATCGCCGTCCCGTTTTGTCTTGCCGCAAGCTATTGCCATTTCACGAATTCTGTCGAAACAGCATCTTGTAGGGTGGAGAGAAAACGCGGTCAGAACACATTCCCTCGCTATGCCAACGTTTTCGACTACTACGTCAGCTAGCTTTAAAAATTGAGCGCTCAAACGTTTTGCCGTTTCTCGAACCTTCTCTTTGTCAGATTTCACCTTCTGACTCTCCAACTCGTTCATGTCTGTTGTTAACGCCCTTATGTAGAGCTCAATCATTAGCGGCTTTATGTTGCCTCCGAACTGTAATTACAAAGGCACAAACTTCAATAGAAGAATATCGTATCTATAAAATGTTTTATACAATTTTAAGTTTAAATTTAAGAAAAAAAAATTTCATGCTTCATTCCAAGACAACTTATCATGCTAACTGATAGTTATTTCTTCACTTTGAATATTCGGTCAAATTTAATTGAAGTAAATAAACTCTTTCCTGATATCTATAAAAATCTACTTAAAGCTAATAAATTTTCCAATAGATTCATATTGAAATATTTGAACACACACAAAATATGTTCACTTATATTGATGATAAGATATAGAGTTTGATTATTACTCACATGTTTACCGAGTACGGCGCAAAATATATAAATGTGCTGGGCACTTTCGGCAGGTTCAATTAATTTTCGTATCATACCAGGCAACGTGGGTGCCATATCCCTGAGTTTTGAATGAAGCAATGCCCAGGAGTTTATAATTTCTTCAAGGGTCGAGGATCCCGTCTCATCGACAGGCCTGACCATTCCAGCTGTGACTAAATACTGAGCCACCAGCTCCGCGGCTCGTGTCGAATTTTTCCAAACTTTAGCCGTTCCATATTTGGTAATAGTTTCACCTCCTAGCCTCTGGACTAGCGCCAAACCCTCACCGAGATCCATTAATTTTAGCTACAAAACAATACAGTTTGTTAATATAAATCGAGAATTTCTTTACAATCTACGTAAATTATTATTGTAAAATGGATATTTTCTTTGGCAAAGATGAGAATATTGTCCTGAGGACTTGTTAAGTGTATAAATACGAATTTTTGAACGATAATAAGATTGAAAAAGTGATAATACTTGAGCGAATATGTCTTGCGTGCGTTTGAGCTTGTACAACAGTACGATATAGACGTCGATCATGTATTGCACGTGTTGAGCTTCGCAGACCGATCTTAAATGATCGCTCCTTCGAAGCGAACGGACGCAAGCGGCCGCCAGATTAACTGCTAGGTCCTCACAACGTTCCTCACACAATATCCGAAGTCTCATTGTTAACAATTCGCCTTTTTCCGAACAACAAAATTCTGCAATCAAAAAATGTGGTCACACTTTCATACTTTCAATATTTAACTGAAAAGTTTTGATTAAAACAAACAATAATTGGCTTATCAGAGAATTTCACCGGACAAAATCAACAAATTATCTGCTGAACATTAACAGGGTGGCCACTATTTCTCCAGAATTAATTTCCCTGACTTTTCAAGTTTTCCCTGACCTACATCTTACATTATGATTTATCCTATTGACTCAACAAGTAATTTCAAATGAAAATAATCATTCTACCTATTTCTTTTAAAAATATTGTAAACGAAAGTGAATACTATATTTATAAATTAATGAATTAATAATTTTTCAACATCAGTGAGAAGAGTGTACTTTCTAGTTTTCAGGTACGTTTCATGCATTATTGATATATCAATTTCAACATATGTTGACCGATTTTTTTACTTTTCTTTTACAAAAAATCCCTGACCTCCACCAAATGTCCCAGACATTTTCCTGACTTTTTCCGATTTTCCAGAAACTGGCCACCCTGCACAAGACATGAATCGTTAGTTATATTATATACAAATCTGTTATTGACTTAACTACTTATAAATGGATTTCATACCGTCTTCAAGCGTAGGATCTGGCTGTCCATTTAGAATACTGTTGAGGACGGGACGAGTCCAAGGATCATGTACTAGGGCGATCAATGTGGCGCAGCGTGGTGCTGCGGGATGCCGGCCGAGGTGGGTAGAGCACCTCTGCAATGTAACGCCGAGGTGCGTTTTTGTAGCGGGTGACAACTTTGGCCACTCTCCCCGCAATACCAACTTCAGAGTATGTCTGGTTGAAAAATGAGTTGTTATTAGAAGAAAATCAATTTAAACTATCAATCTATACCTATTTGAAAATTTACATAGTTTTGGGAGAGAAATAAAATTAAATGCAATCGATTGTAATGACAGAATGTCCATTAACTTTGTAGAAAAAGATTCCTGACATTTTTAGGTTTTCCAGGACCTACAAAGCAATTTTTCCCTGACATTTTCACTGTCTTAGTTACCAAGTCTTAATTTGTTTAGATACTCTATCTATCCTTACATTCAATTTAAATTTTCATATTCTCACTTCGGAATAAAGGACAATTTTTAGGGTGATGATAATGATAATTCAGTCGATAGAACAAACCACGTTTTGTTATGAATGGTAAATCTAGTATATTATATAATAGTTTCGAGTGTCTTGTGTTCCAGGGTGTTGAATTGTAGTTTCAATCCAACATCCTGGCACGATGAATAATCATTACATAGAAAGTTTAACTCACTTGTGAACCCATTCTATGAGCGATTGTGTAGCTTCTGGCGTAGCCGCAGGTATAAAGTTAGTGACATGTTCCCAGGCGGACAGAAGAGCATTCACCTTGTCCCCGTATTTCTTTTTGCTGTCACTCAATGTTGCCTCAAGCCCCTGAAGGTGAAAAAAGTGAATTGCAGTCAGGTTGTATGATGGGGAACAAAAAAAGCTATACAACGAGAGGTAGGTGGCATTAAACTTACCACGCACGACTTTTGGATGTGCGAAGACATTCAGAGGTGTGTCGAAAGCAGCAACGGTTTAGGTACCGAACCAACCCTGATCCGACTACAAGGCTAGGGTTAAAATAAACAACAGTTATCGCCTCTCGTCTCAAATATACGGACAAGCTACTCCTTGGTTGTGGATGCAACTGCCGTTTCGGAGTCAACGAGCAACCCCTGGCTGACATCAGCAGCTTAGCGAGGTCTCTACCTCAGATATCCTATATCCTCTACTCCGTCGTTCTATTTGAAACGACTTCACCCTGTGCCGACTGTACAAAAAAAAATTGCAAATTGAGATGATACCTGATGGTTGAAAGAAAAAAGATTAGCAAAGGGTAAACAACGAAGTTTGTAAGAATACCCAAGCGAAGAATTTTTTTTAGTTTTTTTATCTTTTGAGCAGTGTCGTTGAATCATTTTGGGCAACAAGTTGCCGCATCGTAGGGCAAAACAACTGTGGTAATGAAAACCAGACGAGGTAAGGAACTGGGTGTTTGTTTATTAGGAAGATGCAGGAGAAGAAAAAGAGAAGAAGATTGAATGTAGCGAATGAGAAGGAGAAAGATAGAGAGTGAGATAGATGGAGAGAGATATAGAGTGGGAAGGGGGGGCGGCAGATTAGGAATAGAAAAAATATTCAACTGATAGAATTTGGGGAGAATGGATAATATAGTTTTGAGGGATGTAAAACGAACCGTCTTCATTAGCTCGGGTTGGTGATAAATATACGAGGATGAATTTGACGCGTGCGGAATAACGTCCGTCGTCGTTCCGTTGTCCCGTGTTCAAGTAGGATCATAAATAATATCTTATTATCATAGGAGTATTTCTTGACGCGAGATACGATTCACCCGCGAGCGTATAAGCTCAGATATCACAAGGTACCATTACCATTCACACAATCCACCATTCACTAGTCACAATTCTGTTCGAGTTTCGACGACGGTACGGCAGTCAGCAGTCAGTAGTTCACGACAATCACCAACACCACCATAGCGGGGGACACACGAACAAACTACGAGCAACACCACTACCAAGTAAAATAATACCACCGTGAGCCGGGGGTTCAGTTCACAGTTGGGCAGCACGAAAACACGAGCCAGCCAGTCGACGCACTCGGCACTAACGCCACCTTCACTAATATTAATATGGCCGTCCTCGGTTGCTCCGATGTTTTAAAACAACTTATTATTTGTATTTTATATTTCACTCCCTGGCCCCGACCTGGCTCAACCTGTTCGAGTTCGAAGGCATTGGGAGACCTCCTCCGTTTTACCGTTTTTATTCAGGAATGGCCCTTCAAATTACACGCACCAATATGAAAAGTAAATAACCCGAGTTTATCAGGCTGAGTTTTATCATTCGCTGTCAAATTCCATACGCTTGGCACTTCATAACATCGGTATGGAATTGGTTTTGACAGGCGGAACGTGCGACGCGAACGCTCTAAGTAATCCGCAGGGTCGCGCGCCACCCTCGCCTCGTACCTAAACGGCCTAAATCCCGGGGCTATTTATCTTAAAATCCCAACTATTACGCTACCCTGAGATCAGGCAGGCGCGAATAGCAATGAGAACATTGTTAGAAAACCTCGATTTATCATTGTTTAGCACTTGTAATCCACGTTGTTAGATTATTGTTGTTTCATGAGATAAACAAGCGAACGATTCATGTGGAAGTTGAGGGGTTTTAAACGGTCCGATCCTAGGACCGGGGGCAAGAAATTCACGCACCCAGGTGACACGACACGTCACAGCCCCGCGATATTCGCTATTCGTTGGCATTAACGAATCGCGAAACTTACGAAAAGTCGAAAACTTAACTACGTCAACACAACCGTACTCTACGGAGCGTAGAGTTTCGCGGCGGCCATATTCCTTTTTAACTCTCCCCTGCGAAACGCTTACTGCTCCGACCGTCTACAGTTGACGACGATACGGTCACTGGGGACGCGCGTTTACTATTATTTTGAATATATCAACGTCGTTAGCGTTATTAACGACTTCGGTTTCATCTGTTTATTGAGAATAAATAAACCATCGTTACGGCCCGCCACCCCCCGAAACTCTAAAGTAAGATCAAAATAATATTAAACCACCACTGTACCACGGACGCAAACAATACATACACATACAATGACACGCAACTGTATGTAGGTATTGTTACATACGTGTTTGTGTGTGGGTAGCACCTCTTACTCCTCGACTGACTTCAACTCCGTCGATTAGATAGTTCGCACCGTCGTTATGTATCTACGCTGCTCCCTCGGTAATGTGTCGTTCTACGTTATCCTTCATCGCAGCCTAGACTCACGTACGCGCAGATTCTTCGATCTAAAAGTTAAACTTACACTCTTAATTTCTGATTGAAAACTTTCGAATATAAAAAAAAGACTTGAAATTTCATTTCGATATTTTATTTTGACTATTCTACCTGGTAGCATATATGTACCTGATTAAAAGGAACATTTGTTTTTTTCTAATATTTTCAGGTTTTATCTAAATTATAATTATCTTTGTACCGGCACTTTTTTTCCCATTCGCATACATCGTTCATAGATTGTTAGTATAGAGGGTCACACCATACGTATAGAGATATATTCTTAAATGTCAAACTTAAACAATCTTATAAAAATAACGTCTAGCATCGAATGTACATACATACATACATGGTAGTAAACATACATAATGATTATACCTATGTATAATGGAAAGTTTCTTTTATTGAATATAGGAATTTATAGAATCACCAGGTATAGGTATATTGGAAAATAAGAACATTAATATATATATATATTCTTTTTCGTTCGAGCGCAAGTTTCTCGCCGCGCAGCCCACCGCGTGTTACGAGATACTTCCTCCGTCCGCTGTCTACGAACGTTTAAACTTTTAGCACCTCTTGAACAGCGGCAACAATGTGACGAGCACTTATGCCGTATGCATCTAGAAGAACCTTGGTAGGTCCGGAATGAGGCACATCCGTCACGGCTAGCTTCTTAACAACGATGTCCCGTACTTCGGACACGGCCGCTAGTACCGCATCGCCCAAACCACCCTCTGGGTAATGATCTTCGACGGTGACAATCCTCCCGCCCACTTCCCTTGCATTTTTAATAATCGTAGCACCGTCGATAGGCTTTATTGTGAAAGGATCGAGGATACGAGCGTGTATTCCGGCCTTTGCGAGTTGGTCAGCCGCCGCGAGGGCCTCGACCAATGTAACCGCTGCACCGATAATCAGAACTTGATCCTTGTTAGATGATCTGACAATCGCGGCCTTTCCGACCGCGAATACGTGATCATTTTTGTAAATTACTGGAGTATTCGGACGCGAGGTACGAATGAAGCAGATACCCTTCGTATTTGCCGCTAGTTCAACCGCACGTTCTGTCGAAACAGCGTCACTTGGGTAGAAAATCGTCGATCCAGGTACTGACCGGAACATCGCAACATCTTCTAGACCCATTTGTGAGGGTCCGTCTTCGCCAATCGAACAACCGGCGTGAGACCCGCAAAAGTTTAAGTTCGTCTGCGACACAGCACCCATGCGAATCTGAAACGGAAATAAAAACAATAATGCAATTCTCGCGAAGTCGAGTTTGTTTGAATTATATCGATTATTTACGGGCTAATATACGATACCTGGTCAAATGCACGTGTCAAAAATGTAGCAAAAGTAGAAACAAAGGCGACTGTACGGTCGCGGCATGCCGCACCGATTCCTACTCCGACCAAATTCTGTTCTGCAATGAAACACTCGATGTATCTTGCCGGATCAACGGTTCTGATGTTATCGGAATAAGTTGAAGTCTTCATGTCACCGTCCAAGGCGATAACTCGGGAATTATTCGCTGCAATCTGAAAAAATTACCAAGATTGTTAAACGTTTGTGTTACGTAACGTTTATGCATTGGAGAACTGTTGATCAATCGAATATTTCAATATGAGTATTAAAAAATTTTTGTACTTGAAGTTGCACGGAAAATCATCTTATAATATTTACCTTGGCAAGGCCGTTTCCGTAAGCAACACGGGTAGCGATCATTTCACCCAATTTGTAGCTAGGTGGTGTGTTCAACTTGATATTGGTGATGTCAATAACGGGAGCGTCATTAACGAGAGGTTTTTGCGGATGGAGAGAAAGAGGGCCAGGATTTTTCAAAAGTGATGTTAAATGCTGAAATAATTCGTCATAAATTATTAATAAATCATAAATGAGGTGATTTGATATATTTGTTGAAAAATAAAATAGTCTCAAACCTCAATGACTGCATCCGCTTTGTCTCCTAGTGCCTTTCCATGCCATTTATCAGAATCTTCAATGTCAGGGAAGTCTCGGCCCTTGAAAGTTTTAGCTAGAATAGCTGTTGGCCTACCACTGGTATTCTGGGCCTCATGGAATGCCTGTAGAACCCAAAACGAACATTAATTACACAGCTCAACCAAAATAAATTTTTTTTCATAATTGTTAGCATAAAATAATCCTATAACCACTCTCATATCAAGGGTAACAAAGTCATTATCGACCAGTGTTATCTCAGTAATTGGTGGATAGTAAGTGGATAAAAGTATATAAGTACTTTAGCCAGTTCCTCGACATCATGACCATCCACGACAAGAGCATTAAACCCAAAGGATTCTAGCCTTGTACGATAAACCTCCAAATTATGGGCTAGGGAAGTAGGTGCAGTCTGTCCTAATCGGTTGATGTCAAAGATTACGCAGAGATTATCTAGCTTGTAAAATGAAGCAAAGTTTAGAGCTTCCCAAATCGATCCTTCAGCGGATTCACCATCTCCAACCAACACGTATGTCCTTCAAAGTTCAAATACGATTATTAAACATGTAAATAAATTATTAAACTAAGAATTTTATCTTTCAAGAGTTTGAAAAAGGATGAGGTGTTAAAAATTTTCACCTGTAGCTAGCCTTGTCATAATTCTTGCCAACGTAGGCCATGCCTGCACCAACAGACAGTCCCTGTCCAAGGGATCCAGTTCCTACATCGATAAAGTTCAATCTAGGAGTTGGGTGTCCCTCCAAGTCACTGTCAAATTTACGGAGATTCAAAAGCTCGCTGGTAGGGAACAGTCCTGCCTCTGCCCAAGCTGTCGATTGAAAGAACGCTCAATTTTTGCTCAGATATTATGGGAGTGCAAAATCCATGACTGAGACCTTCAAACTATAATAATTTCTCCGAATTTTAATACCATTTGGATTACTCACCGGCATACAGAATTGGAGCTGCGTGTCCTTTGCTCAGAATAAATCTGTCGCTGCTCGCATCTCGAGGAGCTGAAATTTTGTAACGCATCGTATGGAAGAAGAGGACAGACATGATTTCTGCCATGGATGAACATGATGTTGGGTGTCTGCAAAAAATAAATTAAAAATTTATAAATCATGATGGGTACATAAGTTCATGAAATGTAATGTGAATTCAAGGTGTCAGCTAAAACTATTGATTGGATTGAATTATTATAAATAAGACAGTATAATATAAGGAAGAAAAATTTCAACAGAATATAATCCAGGAAGCATTTTGCGGGATAAGAAATATAAGAAATTAGAATGAATAATCAGGATATAGGAAACTATATTTCAAACATTTCGCCATGTTGTTTATTGCTAGGTAGATATTATTTGAAATTCGAACGTGTCAGTCGGTCGGTCAGTCGAAGAGCCAAGCATGTTTTGATCTAATTTATTTCACGTGAATCGTGAGATTTTAATTAAATATTTTCATTATAAATTTCGCTTCTGGATACCCGCTGTTGGACGCTTCAGTTTCCTGGACCGAATAAATTCGTAATCTGGTCGCCATGTCCCTCAGCTTTTGAACATCAATATCTTTCACCATCTTGAATGATTTTGCCGGTAAACAGCAGACTTTCAATTTAACTAAAAATTACTACCACTTGAGATTCGTGAATCGTCAGGTTCAGACGTTCGACGTGAACTAGAATCAAACCGTCAACCCCAGACTAATTTATACCACCAGACTGACGAACAGCCGGCGCGGGGATGAGACACAGTCTCCCGAGTAGAGGGGACACGCTTTGACGTAATATTTTCTAGCGCGAGATACCACTTAAAATTGAAATTGGCCAACATGAAATGTAAGTTTGCATTTAATACGTGAAAGAAAGAAGAAATTTTCTTTAAAATTTTACCGCACCTGAATGCATTTTATACACACATTCATAATGACGCACATTATTTGTGTTCAATTTGCTTTACTTTTTGCTATCAGTCTATACAATAGTAATCTTTATCAGAGTAAGGTATATCACCGAGTATAGAGCGATGGTAGGTACAGGTGTGTAAACGCGGCATTAGAATTTTAGCTGTCTATAACCGTCTAAACGCAAACCATATTCGCCGATATAAGAGAACTCGACTTAAAATTCTTAACAAAAATATGTTAAAATCTTAAAACTATTCATTAATCCCGCGTGTAAATTGAATGAATATACTGATATGCCTGCAGCTTGATTTATTTTCAATTATATGACCCGTCGTCGTATGTGTATAAGAATCAATACGTATAACATTCTTCATTTTTCTAATGAAAAAATATCAATATTGGTTAATGTTATATTTTATTTCGTCTCGTTTTATAGCTGCAAGCCGTTATAACGGTCCGTTGCAATATTATTATGCCTGTACACCTATATATCTACCTGCTAACTAAGTACTTTACAATGAAATGTTTCGAGTGCGTTTTTCAGGTATCTACGCGAACATAAATTAGCGAGAAATATACGTACATATTCATCAGTAATGATCGTATTATATACGTATGCACATAAAAAGCATGAAGATACGTGACACGTAATATAAAGCCTTGAACCTTGTATAGCTGCCGTAATCGCATAAGCTAACTTCCAGAATTACGCTTAAAAGACGACGTGCCTTCACCTGCATGCGTATAACATCATAATAACTCTATTATCAACTTATATCTTAACAAACATTATCCTTATGATATTGTAATCTTGATGTTCAACGGTTAGGATCCTCGTCTGTCTAAATCCTATAGGGATAGCATAATCGCGGCGCGTAAGATAAGAGAGATCCGGTGATATAATTACTGAACCAATTGAGTAACCGGGATCTCTGAGGTCGGGAAAATCCTGCTGAAAATTGCGGATAGTATATCACGTAGGACGAATTTTATAATCTCCTACGGTTTTCTGAACGAAATCAGAAATCAAGCATTAAGCTTTCAACCGGTTAGATAAGAACTGAGCAGCGATACCGGGTCAAAGTTTATAGGTGGCAAGAGTTTATCCAGCAATAAATAGTAAAGATTAAGAGCATAGATGCATGCGGCAGCAGTAGCAAACACGGCGAAGGAAGCTGGTGCTGAATTTGACCCTTACAGTTTGATCCCCAAATATTGTTGAATTTATCATAAGTAAAATCGGTGTCCGCGTATGATTACGACCTTTTTTACGACGGGGTAATAGGTCATGCGTTATAGGCGAAACCGTAGACAAGCTCATTATCGATGTACGTTGAAACGGTGAAAGGGAAAATGATATATGTGACATTAATCGTGTTTCATGTTTCTATTATGGAGATATTTGAGACGTATTGATAAGAACTACAGTGGTTTAGATACGGTATACAATATACATATAAATTCACGCACTCAACACGCGCTAATGTAAGTAAAATTTGATTCCATAATTCAGTCCCCTTCCAATCAAAATACATAGTTACATGTAATCGTCAGCTGTAAATACGTGTGATCGTAAGAGCGCGGGGAATGTGCGGTGGGTTTTACGAGGCGCATAATCAACGTATATGGCTTATTTCATTCTTTACAAGCGATTTCTTCGAAAATGAATATATAGTTAGAAAAACATGTTTTAGATAAATGTTGCTGGTCACTCGAAGGGGAACGAACCAACGATGGCGCAGGAGGGTTTTTTTTTTCTCTTTAAAATTCAATTATCTCTTTAAGATAAACAGGATAATAAAAGGGGATCGGGCGATGCCGTAAACGATGTTTAGTTTTTATCTCTTAATAATTTCAATTAAGAAAGATATTAGATGCTAAAGTTTTTCTTTAGAACCACTTGACATTTTGTCCTCTATACAAAAACTGTAGCTCAAATCAAGACGGGTCGAATAATCTATGTACTCATAATCAGTAATAGTACTATTATAATTACGCAATAACAAGATATCACGTATGTACAGGTATCGAAGTACCACTGGGCGGAGATATTCTCAACTTACTTATTATCTGGTCAAAAGCCCAAATTCTAAAATGTATTTTCGATTTATATTGTTTCTAAATAATCAAACATCATTTATAGGGTATGTTCAAAAATATCGGAAAACAGTGTTACGCAAAATTTTAACGGCACCTGTAATACAGAAAATAGTAGCAGACCTTATGATATCACACCGGCAATGGCACGTGGCGATGGAAGATCGAAGTTTTATGTTATAATATTATAGGAGCAATCAATGAAATCAATTCATTCGATGAAATAAAAAAGGAATATAATAGTCGGAGAAGAAAAATTCTATTCTCGATATAAAATTCATTACTGTTCGAATTGGTAGAGAAACTGAGATTTTTACTAGGTCTACATTATGTTCATCATGTATTACATTATGTATGGAGCTTTTGCATGGTTTTGTCTCCACACCCTTTCAATACTTGATAATCTAACATGATGAACAGTTAATAAAACGGCGAAGACAACGACTACTGTTTGATGGGACCGCTAGTTATAATTAATGTTTCCATCGAGCGATGTCGCTACGATACAGGGCTTATTCGAGAAGCTTATTTCGAGAACTTATCACTTCTCGCTACATTATGCTAAGGCTGGTCGGGTGCTCATGTGTTCTGTACGTGTTATCAATGTTATCATTCACGCGAGTTACGTCATCGTGCTGACCACACTGAAATATGTATAATAGTATAATAGGTTATGTCACCCCGAGCCCAGGCGCAAACGCGTGGTGGGAGAAGCTATTCGAATTTTTAGGTTAAAATCGAACGCTGTTATAATTTATAAGACAGAAAGCACCGCGAAGCGCGAGAGAGAGAGCGCGAGGGGGGAGAGAGACCGCATAATAGTAACGTGTCTAAATTAAAAGAACCTTGACTGTCGTGATAATGTTGCGATTATACATACTTCCTTAACGATATTATGAATAACGTGATAACATCTCGATAAAGTGTGTGCTAATATATTTGCAGCTATGGCCGTTTAGAAGAGTAAGTTTTGGCGCGTCGGTGGCTCTCCTACCAATCACAGGCAAAGGTCGCGTTGCCACTTGCCTGTGTTCTAAATTTGATACAGTACGATTTCCTAACCCCATGACCCTTCGCGGTTCGCACAATAAAATATTATGTATGTATGTATGTATGTATGTACACGTGTAATATCGCCTGCTTATATTCATCCGAAACGTGTTACGTACCCGGATTTAGTTGTCTGGGTCGATCGGATCGAATGAATCCTTAGCTTCGTCGCGATATCCTTCAGCTCTTGGATCGTCTTAGACTCTGGTTTATGATAATTTGCCATTATTAATACGAATTACAGAAATATTCAATTGAAATCGTAGAATAATGTCCGTCGAATGAAGGAAACTAGCCCGAAGTGGAAACTGCAACTAACAGTGACTGACCACGGCACAACCTGGCGCACAACTACGCTAACTCACCGGCACTGGGGAGCAACAAGTGTTGAAAAAAGGGGCATCGATGTAATATATCAGTTAGACAGGCGCATAATAAATGGCCTTGAACACAACAATCAGTCAAGAAAGCCGTCAAGGCTGCTCTTAAAGCCGGATCTCCAACAAGACGCAAAACCACACAATCGCGAAACGGGAATATAGCGTGAGCATTTGCGACCGCCGGACGAGGAAGCGGGGTTTCCTTCTACTTCAAACTTCAGGTACGAATCGACACAAAGCGAAATTATTGGTTAATTCTGTTAAATCCAACCAACGATATCGCTTCGTATTTAGTGTGCGTGCGTGAGAATTGAAGTAAGGAAATTTTGCAAAGTTTGCTGAACTTCGCATTCGCTGGCGCGACGGGGATGGCAAGATTCAAATTTCATACCCCACGGTTAGTCGTCGTGGTTACGACCGATGAATGCGCGAAAATGCAAAATACGGGGGAATTTCAACTACGAGATATTGTAATATTGAAAATATTCGATCTGACAGATTCGCGAGCAATTTTCATCCCGAACTGTATTTGAACTTAATAATTTCCGGTGCTCTTCGGGTCTATGCGAAATGACAGACGGTCATTCAACGTCTACGGTTATGGAAGAAGACGCACAATTTTTGGTAAATCACATTTCAAAACATTCTTCATTTAAATCTACTAATACTGCAATAAATTCTATACCTAACTTCGACTACAATTATTAAAACATATTCATTGTTAATTTTTCATAGGATCAGGTCTGTACCATGCTGAGAACTGTCGGAAGCAATTTGAATAACTTTGTCGAAGATTGTTCTGCTGACCCGTCTCTAGCTGAACCAGAAACTGGCGATACTGCCACAGAATTAATGTCTCAAACTCTTTGCTTGAAGGATGATACAGCTCTGCTTTTGGATCCTTTGACAACGTTTAAAAAAGGTATAACAATATAGGATAGATAAGGGTTATTCATGTCACGGTACATAGCCCAGCTGTTATGAAACAATAACAATGCAACAATTATGGTGATAATAGTTACACTTTGACAAAATATAATGTATTTTAAAATCAATCAAGAATATAATAAAATAAGGAAGAACCTGTAATTTTGTTACTTGAAGTCTGAGATTAATGTTTATTCTATCTACCCACAGCAAAAGTGGATAAACTTGATGAGGTTCAAAATCGCTACGACGAATTGCATAAGCGATGGCTGGAGCAACAGGATGAACTTGGACGAGCGCAGGATGAGATTATCAGGCTAAGAAATCAAGTAATTATTCAATCAGATCAAGTTGATAGTATTGTGTTATCAAAGGGTCGAAAATTTATCTTTTAAGTGAAGAGGATTGGGAGAATGATGTCTTGCAAACATATTCGATCAAAAATAATTAAAAATAATTGATATAATCTTGGGATTCGTCACAAATTCTTTTCCTTGATACTATGACAGATGTTTCACATCCAGTCACCATTAACAATTATATAGTTTTTATCTGAAATCATTACAGGTAATGCATCAGAGTACATTCTGTGCCAGTCTAGGAGCAGTACTTGGAAATTTGGTGTGGCAAGCATCACGATTTCCCCAAGTGATAGACATGTGGTTATCCAAGGTAATTTTTTGTATCTCAGTTTTGACAAGGTTTAAATATATGCTGCCAGGTGATCTAAATGTTGTGAATTTAGTTTCAGACAAAAATTGGGGAATTCTTGTGCATCGTAAATGGAACTTTTGTCTCATTTATAAATACCTACGGTTCTGTGTTTCCCTCTGACAATAGCGACGAGTCTCAATTTGTAATGGGGCTCTGCGGAATTGTTACAAATTTATCGGCAAGCCCTGAAGGACGTCAGTTCTTGGTCACTCATAAAAATGGAAAGGATTTACTACAGAAAATAGTGAAACTTATGCCCCTTGTGCCATTACCCACAGGTCGCTCACTAGCTAGGTAAATCAAACAATGAAACCTACCTTATTTTGTCTACAACATTTGTATACAAATTTCTTTCACCTTTTTACCGAATCTTGACATAATAAATTATCATTTCATATTTTCGCTTCATTTTCGCAGGTTGATGCTCATGATACTGTACAATGTTAGTATAAATCAAGTTGGCCTGCAATATTTGATGGAACTTCAGGTCTGCCGTGTACTTGGCCACTATATGGATGACTCTGCGACCGTTGAACTGAAACAGCTCTCCCTTCGTCTGTTGCAGTCTATAACTTTTGAACTGCAGGACAAATCGACGATTGATGATATCCTCACAACAGTAACAACGAATAAAATTCAAGAACTTATGGTAACTGAGTCAGAAAGTGTTGCAGCTACAGCCAAAGAGGTTTTGTCAAATCTCAAGAAGTCTCGAACGTTTATTGCGCAAAAAAACGAGAGTTTTATTTGCAAAGGTAAGATTAACTCTATGTATTATTTATCTATTAGATAATTTTAATTGCAGTCAAATTTTCAACCTTTTTTTCGACTGAAAAAAAATTTCAGAAAGTTTCCAGGGTCGATAATGAAGGGCTCTTCGCTATTTTGCGTCATTAAGTCTTCGAATGATAATAATTCTTGTTGTAGATCCTGATAACCAGAGATACGATGTGAAAACTCATTTAATACAAAATTTCCATGCCAAATCAAATACACAGACTGAAAACTTTAACATGAATAATTAGTAACTTCCTAGTTTTAAATCCTGTCGTTATATTTGCTCTCAAAGCAGAACTTTCAATAAATGTTTTCTACCATATTCGCAGTCAGGAGTCAGTTGTTTTTGTAAATTTTTATTTCTGTGTAAATGACTTCCGTAAAGGTCACCAACTGTATAATATCTACCTCAGTTAAATGATCCTGATATCGTGTAGAAGAATCTCGCAATATAACAAACATCTTACCTATCTAGGTCTATGCATAATTCAATAGGAATCTACACTTCGTATTTCTTCGATGATTTGAAATGTTGGTCAATGAGTCGGAAATTATACAAACAGAGGGAAATATGTAATAATCACGCGCTACATAAATACGGTTCATGACAATTATTTAGCACAGTTGCACAGATATTTCAAAATCGAGTTCAGTATAAATTCTGTTATACCCGTTAACTAAAAGTTACGAGATCAACCGGATTTTATATTTTTCCCTCCAGAGAAAGATTTTCTTTTTTCTACAAAATGAATATCTCCAATATTCCTGGTATACTATTATGTATACGATTAAAATTTTCTGATTCTATATTTAAAATTATAGCGTATCTGCGACTTGCTCAGTTGCGCTAAAAAGTGTTGTGCAATATTTCCGGGAAGAAATAATCGGCCGCAAGATACGAAAGAAAACGACTTTCCTTACAATATACGCGACGTATTTATCCTATACCTACCAACTTATCGTTTATCAAGGTCAACTAGCTCGCGGCGTCCTCCCAGGACGCTCATAGTTCTAAGAAATATTTATGCGCAATATTGCGTATCAGAATTTCCCATATCATTTACCGTTATCAGCATGGATGCTGAAAATAAATCTCGGTAAAATAATTACTTTTCTACTATAATAAGCGACAAAAAAATATTATTGAACTCGATCCGAATGAAAAATGAAAAAATTCAATCATCTTTATTAAACTCTCTTTTCTATGTATAAAATCTCACGTATACATATTCCATCGATTTATTAGAATATGTAATGCAACCTTTACGTATATGGGTTATATGTATACGTATATGTATATACGACTACATATTGCACAATGATTCGCGCGAACTTTCGAAGGACGATCGTCCCTTCTTCCTTGTATTTCTGCAGTCGTCGTACATATAGGTATATATACCTACGTATATAAACTCTAAGTGTATCCATATGTATACGTATCTATTTCATATATGTATATGTGTCGAATCTATACGTATGGATATACATGCTTGCCGACGAGCAGCTTCCTCGTTTTGGCCTCACAAGGTAGGATTATTGATCTCAGGGCGCCGTCGCATTGGCTCTATGTATCCGGGTGGCTATCAGCTGTTACCCGGAGGAAGCAAGGAGCGCGAACAACCGCGGGAGTCTGTTGTCCAGTGTAGGTAGTGCGAGTAGTCGCTAGTCGGGGGCTAGTCGGGGGCTAGCCGGGGACTAGTCGGGGGGCTGGCCGGGGACTAGTTGGGGGGGCTAGTCCGGTGCAGAGGGGGAGGGGGCTCGCCTAAACCCTCTTCGCCCTCTAAATCGCCCTTTTCCCGTTGCAATGGGACCGGCAAATAGTCGCGAAGAACAATCCGAAGATATTATCGTCGACGATGACGGCCTACAAATTTCAGCTCATCGAGGCAACGCCGCCGCGGTAAGTGTCGTATCCGTTTCTTTTCCTCGTTTACACGCATCATATACCCACCTGAACAATATCCCACTACTCTATTCTAAGTTCTTTTTTCAACGCGAATCGTATAATCGTATAACGATTTTTTATTTTCTATTTAACAAATGGTTGCATGATTTATTCCTCTACATATTCATTCACACTTGCGCAGAGATAGATCGCGATGAACTGTAACGTACTACATACATATGTATATCTATACTTTCGTTGCATTGATCGATTGCACGGTTCTCTATAAGATATAATAATAATTTGTCTACCCTCTTCGGCGTTAATTATACACATATCAACGAATCGGATGATCCTCATTCTGCAGTGTTTTTTAATTCCTCCAATTTATCATCTTCGAATCTGACCCCGAATATTGTCCAGGCCGTATCTGACCCGAGTGTAATTTATTATATTAAACCGTCGAAAAATATTATGTTTCGGAGAAAAGCAGGACACGATTATTGTTATATTATTCTTCACAAGTCTTATATATTTTCAAATTAGTCTTACAATCAATGTTACTATATTCATATCTGTCGGAATTAGATACATACATATACTTATCGATTAACTATCTATAGATTTTTTGCGCCTTTCCTGCACAAAGGTCGAGCTAGCCGCGCTGCAGGTGCAAATCTATAATATTGACGTATAAATGAATATATTTCAAGTTTAATTTAATCGTTGATTCGAATAATATTCTATGCAATAATATACACGTATATACACGAATTTATGTATATCTATGTGCGTGTATATATGTATATATACACGTACACCGCGGCATGGTCGTAGGATATTATTATTTCTCTATTGAGCGAACGAGGTGGGCGAGGCGTGGCGCCGTTTGGTCGAAGTAACGTGCGGGAGCTATACCCGTAAGGAGAAAAATGATCCTGCGTCGTTTCTCTAAGGTTGGGTTTTAATTTTTTTTAAAAATCGACAAAAGATTCGCGTAGATTACTCCGCTGCAGTTGAACAGACTGAGGTTCTTGTATATTTTTTAATAAATAGTTGCAGTTTCAAATATCTGTATATGAATCGACCTGCACGTATTCCTGCCTACAATGAACAGAATATTTTTTATTCGTACAAAATCGCCCTCGCGGATTTGTTTTTGTTTTTTTTTTTTTAATATACCTCTGCTAGAGAAATCTCTATAGTATAGTTCGTCGGTTTTTATAGATTGATAATGAACTTATATAATATTAAAGCTTATACGCGTCGTAGCTGACTGTTTGTTCGGGTTGAGGGCTCTCCTTTATCTCAACTGTTGTTTCAGCACATGATATAAAATAATCGTGACATAACTTCACTCAGTTTCGCTAGCTGTGATTATCGTGCGAACTTATACACCGCGCCCATCCAGCATAATCAGAACGTATGTTAGCTATACATACACACAGGTGTCCAGAATATTGACCGTTTATGAAATGGCCGTACCCACTATAAAAATCGATAAGATCATCTTGTCTTCGAATTTATTATCCAATAACTTTTTTGATATCAATAATTTACCATGCACCACGCCGCAGTCGTATAAATATATCACTTCTGTATCTCTATATAGGTAGGTATACCGCAAGCATGCACCCACGCCCGCACAACCTTTTTGGGGAATATATACGGTATACCTATACATATAATTGCGCAGATAATTATTATACTCGAGATCTCACTCGTATCTAAAAAATACAGTATATGTATGTATATAGTTGTATCTATAATATGGGTAGGTATATGTATGTAAGTTCATTCAGGCGCGCGATCCGTAAAATCAATTGATCGTCAAATGTAATTGATTCTTGAAACAACAGCGACGCGTCTAGTATACGTATATTATGTAATTAATACGTGTAGAATTGAATCGTTTTCATTATTTAACGTCGACGCATTGGTGTAGAAAAATTATATCCTGATGGGATAGCTATATGCATGACCATTTGAAAATTACAATTAATGAGAATAAAATTTCTTCGAATTAATCATTCACTCGTGCATGTATATGCACTGCATTTTTAATTGCTCTGTAAAAACGGACGTCTTACGATCTAATCTCAAAGATTAGTTGAAATTACGTCATGTGGTTAGACTTATAATCGTAAGTTTGAAAAATACAAGGGAATTATTATAGTCGCACTCGGACGTTATAATATTGTTATATTAGATCATTGCATAAATTTTATTCAGGCTTTGATGTGCATATAAAAATTGGTCTTTATATCTTTCATAGTAATTGTAACTGTTCAAGCAATTATTATATTCTGTAATCAATGACTGCAGCATCTGGGTCGTTGATCCTGCGCCTGGGATATATTCAACGATCAGTGAATACAATAAGATAAATAAATAAATAAATAAATTAATAAATTAAAATAAAACTTAAATCTCGTGATGGAAATGAATAAATTCAACGACTACAAACACAAAGAGATAGAAATGAAAAGATTGCGATTATAATGAAAGAAAGAAATGTATATTCCTATAAGGTATATACCAATCTATGTGCATACGTATATATGTACACACTTCCGCATTTCATGAACAATGATACGAGGGAACTTTGGACCGAGGATCGTTTACTCCAGCGATTACTATCGCAGTGCATACGTAGTTGTAGTGTACATGAACACTGCAGATACGGGGAATTGAACAGGGCGTATATGCGGATTGCCCGAGTTGAGTGATAAACGGAAAACAAAAAAAAAAAATATAAAAATACTTGAATAATTACAAACGTTTGCACGAATTTTATTGATGCAGTCTTTCATTTTGTGAAGATATAATTTAACTGATGATTTATCCGAGTACGTATTAATGTATCTGATTACGTATAATTTTATATAGGTATGTGCTAACTTTATCACCTCTATAAATTCATTACCGCATGTGCAATATAAATTGTAACATCACATTATAGGTACAGCATATATAAGTTATGTCTAGAATATAATTATATTTTAGTATGTCTGCACCTATATACATGAGCCGTACATATATTTATGGCTACAAAACTCGCATAGAATACGCAGGAGTATATTTATAACAACAACTCAGTAGTGTCGGTCATGCGGTGTCCGCTCACGTCGCAGATAACTGACGACCGTGCGAAGGACTGACATTAGGTACATTATATGTATACGTATACATACATCTACATAAACGTGTATACCGGGATATGATGAATCTCACCTCTCTCTCCCCCTCTCTTTATTTCTTTCTCTTTATTTCTCGATTTATGCAACCGTCCATGATATGTGAGTTTCAGGCGGTAAATGAGCGTTCTGATCTATACGTATATGCGTATGTATATCAACTGCATCAGCTGCAGGTTGCCTGTACAATGACTGAAGCCGCGGTGCAATCATATGATATAGTATGTATGATGACTGACTTGCGAGAGTAGCGATTCGCGAGTGAAGACTGCGGCGAGTTGTAGGTGGATGCATAATGGGTGTTTGTACTTGGCGATTATAGCTACACGTATACCTATATCATACGATATATATGTATATATCTATATCTAGAATATATGTTATACGCACACATTAGGTAGACGCTGGTCGAGTATCGCGGCACGCGCGCGCGGTGTCTCTCCGCACCGCACCGCACTACGACCGATCAGTTGTTCAGAATTCTTTATTCGTCATTGATCTCATAAGATTGTCCGGTAGTAGAGCTGTTGTTGCGGGATACAATAAAACCGAATCCACTGTTGCTGCAGCTCAGCGTTATATACTCACTGGGAATTTTGCGCACCCAGTCAAGTATATAAATAGATCCGATGACACCAAAGATTAGCAAGGTATGAAACAAATTTTTTAAATTATTATACCTGACACTGACGTTTAGTATATTGACGATTATCCTCACTAAAATATTACTTGTCTTCCATTCTTTAGCATCATTTACTGTTATACTATACATATAATCGCAAAGCTGTCGAACGATTTCTTTGTATACCTATACATATAGAAATTTCAACGGGGTTATTATTGTTTTTTCCCCATATTTTCAATTAACTATTATAAATATATACCCGTATATGTAATATTATGTATATGCACGCGGCTAAACCGATACAATTGCTGCAGGTTTGCGATATACTTACGTCTACGTTGTATAGTATCGAAATAATATTGGTGATCCCTATCAAATTTTCGAACCATTTAAAGCAATTTTAATTAACTATATGCTGTTATATATCGAAGTATTTTTATTTTTTTTTTCTTCGTTTGATTTTTAACTCGCTACAACGATATTATCTTTCTATAGGTATGTATGTATATGAATTGTTGACCGTTGTGTATGTATTCTGAGTGAAATCATCGTATAATGAAGAAATACACAGCAAATATATATCAGCCTCTTGCTTTGTTTACCTCGGCGAGGCATCCTGTGTAGTATATGGTATATCGCAATTATCTTTGTTAAAACAAGATATATAGCGACATAGGGTTTGTGGAAAAATCTTTCTATCTATATCTGGCTTAAATTCAGTATTTCTTTATGGATATAATTTATAACTTTATTATACCCGATCGCGATCCTTACAGTTTAAAACTTTAATATGTATATACTCGAAAAACAAATAAGAATTGCAGTTAATTCGGCTAGATAAACTCTTCACAGTTAAAGATCCAGGTACAAGGTTTGATCCGATAATCTCTAGTTTGCATCGTATAATACATTCAGAGACAATGACACAATTATCTCTTGATATGTATATCTATGTCATATTTTTATATCATGTAACATATTATAATGAATCAAGTTTTTGATCTGATTTCGCAAGTTTTTTTTTTTTCTTCGTACATCTCACGTTGTAAAGGGTCAGAGCCCCGCGGTGTAATGAATAGCATTTAAACTATAATCAATGTATAAGTAATCCAATCATTTTACTATATGGTGATAATCGCTTGGAGAAGCTGTTCTTGAAAATGTATAGGTATACGTTATAATGTTTTGCTGTGTACGTGAACGGCAGGCAAAACGCACGGTTATATGTATATATCTGCACGTATAGGTATACTCGTATATATGGTTGTATGTTATACATATGTAGGTGTGTACGGTCAAGACGTGTGATCGATCGTTTTAAGCATATAATTAATCACACAAGTGTATGTAGCAATTACGGGCATGCGATGAGATAGATCCCGCAATCGGTAGCCAAGATCTTGGATCTAGTCTGGGTATAATTTTATCTCTCGAGTGTTTAGAGCAGTTCTTATCAGTTGGGCTATCGATACCTGCAGCCTGGTATGGTATAATAGTGACAGCATGATGTTAGCTAACGCAAACGCCCCAGTCCTCAGCACAACATGTTGTTACAATTAAACATATTGACATATCTATTAATCGCGGATATTGTTCCAGCAATCCTCGCGGTTGAAACTCGGCTATCAGCTATCGGTTTGTTGCTCTTAAGCCGCGGGTCCTCTTTAATGGACTTTTCCGTGCCCTAAATAAATAGCTGCAGGCTACATTTGGAAAAAAAATGTTACGTTCTGCGTATGTAGGTACTACATATACCAGATACCTATACCTATATGTGTCATACACGAACCTGACGAGCTAATCCCTCAAAAATGTAATCAACGATGAATTGATGTCTGCATTACTTGCGTATTTGGAAAAGTGGTGCAATCTCACTGTTGAAATTGGCATTTGTTCGAATTACTTGGAGGAGGCGACTCGAAAATTCAAAATTTATGTGAAAATTTGTAGACTTTGGTATATTCACACGCATGTCTCTATGCATAATATCCGCAGCCGGAAGTTATACGTATGTATACATATAGTATAAATAATATAATTTTATCAATCCACTCGAATCAAGAGATGGTTTCCGAAGAGAGATAATGACTTTTATTTACTGTATACTTCTAATGATCGGTTGTTTACACATCGAACAAAATATGCGGTTATTTTTATATACATACATTACATATGTATACATATACTTGTGGCAGAATTTTCAGATTAACGCATTGGATCATATACGTAACAATATATGTATATACAAAGGTATATGTATACCTACAATACATATTGGTATAGGTAATATAGGTATGTATAATTCTATACATACATATATCTATACATAGTAGGCCTGTATAAGCTTTCGCAGAACTTAATGAGAAGCAGACGACCAGTTAGTGTAATTGCTGGTTGTTATCGAATTAATTCACCCACTGCGTCATCGTCGGGCAAAATATAAAACTATACGAAACACATCCTAAATGATATTTCCTCTCATAGTCTCTGTACGGTTATCACACCGGTGAGTTGCACAACTCCGTGCGTTGATCATTATTTGCAAATCTACATCGAAAAATTCAATCATAATATTGTGGAAAATATAGATTTCAATCAGCCGAAGAAATTCCTATCGTAGACGATAACAGTAACCGGAGATGCATCGCGTACGTATTTTTTCAACAACGTTTTGCGCTGCAGGCAGTATTAATGGTAATTATATAACAATTTGTGAGCTTCAGTGTGTTTAAATATCAGAGTCGGTTCAAACAGTAGCCGCCGATGAGACTTGAAGCGGTTTTAACGCTTCCGGTGTAGCTCCGTAGACGATGATGCTGTTTATTTGTTCGAAATTTGAAAAGCTTTGTCTTGTTTGCCGCCTAAAGAACGAATAGTTAGACGATCGGTCGTTCAACGAAACGAACGAAAGGCGGACGCGGTAGTTCTCTCTGTATACTCTTCTGTTCTATGCTCGTGTGGCAACAATTTTCCGCAAGGCTGCCGTTGGCGTTGCGGTCAGGATGTGCGAATTTTGCGAACGGAGGGCACGTAGCGTAGATTGTAGAACAGTAGCAGTCGACTGGCACATTTTGAAACAATAACAAGGGCGATAAATTGATCGTGCGCGGAGTGGTTATAAAATTGATTTCTAAATAAAGGAACCCGACGCTAGTCAGCTCGATGATTGGATATTTTGATCGAGTGTTATTTGAGAACCCCCGGTGTAATTCACCCTAGCCTATTAGTTTTTCGCAACTAATCATTTTCAAATAAGCACACGTATATGTATACATCGTATTTGCATAAAGGGAATATACTCTTCATGAAGTGTATCGACGTCAAGTAAATACGTAATATCGGTTAATAAACCTTGGACTGTAATATGATATGCATAATGAAAGAAACGGCATGTACCCCCACGATACGTAGCTAATTCTCGCGATCTAATTTTAAGCTCTTGAACCTTGGCTGCCAAATATTTTTACGTGTTATATACATACACACATACAAAGTTCAGCGATGACGACGACGACGACTCGCCGTGGTTATTACAATGAAAAAATACTTGGTGTGTTACGTTGTATCATCATAATCATCATTAGCTGATTCCGCGACTACACACATCGTAACTGTCGCGAGTGTCGAGCGTTAACCCGCGTTATTAAACTTTAATTCCAAAAGGAGGTGCGAAGGAACGTTTTTAACGGCATAACTCTCGTTAAAAATTCAAATATTTTATTACCTCGCTGTAAAACGGTCGTCTATTTGTTGTTTAAACTCCACATTGAATAAACTAATAATAACAATTACACCGAAAACACGGTAGTGTAAAATTAAGTAAAACCAAACGGAAGCAACAAAGTACACCGCATGACATTTAAAAAATAGAACATCGCTTAGTGACAATGTCGCGGGTTTCTTTAAATAAATCTCAGTTCGGCCAATATGGTTCACGTCGTGTACGAAAGATAAGCACGGTGAGTAATTTATTTCCGTTTAGCCAGTCGTACATACGGTTTTTTTTTGAATACAACAAATAATTATCTCCGCAACCGCCCACATGATCCTATACCTACTGCATTTGATACTCAGGCCTCGGAGAATCGTTGAAACCCGTCGAGGACGGCTATAATCTGCCTCAACCTACTCGCGTGCACGTAGTGGCTAAATACTTGTATACGTAATTTTACTCGAACAAATCGCCTGTCAATGACAAAAAGGCGCGAAGGTGTGTCCCCAGTAGCATTTATTATGCCTACAATCCACGCCAGAACCACGTGACTATCCTTGACAGCAGCCATGTCTTTAATTAAAACGTGTTTCACTCTCGATTCTAAGACCGTCGTTGATCGTCACTACAAATAAAACTAGCTCTCGCTCGCGATTAATTAGGGTCAATCACATTCATTTAGGACAATTTGCGAACGGGAAGAGAACCGCCCAGTGCGGTGCGTGAACCGATTCCCGTATTTTTCTTAGGTATTCACAATTTAATATTACTTTCATTCATGTATATTCTATCCGTACCATGGAATTGATATGGAAAGTTTTCCTCCACCTCCACAAATCCCTGCAATTCTCGTATTTATCGTTTTGTTATTATCCTCGTCATCATCATCAGCATCATTATTATACCAGCGTTGTCTGTTTACGATTCTTCTGCTTATGCCAAGGTGGGGATCACACCTTCCCTATCTCCCCTGTTGAATTATTAGATCCATTGTTATATACTTTGTAGAGGATTGGTTTTTCAAACTTAATTTAAACAGATATTTATACTGTTCACTGCGTAACCTTGTTCCAGTATTCGTTTAATTATATGAAAATAAAAGCTGTTGCTCTTTAACATTATAACAAAACTAATCCAAGGTAAACCAGAATCAATTCGGAGAAGAAATTCTTACACCACCTTATCAAACAGCTCCTCTGTCCCAGATAACAATATTGCAGAAATAGGCACTGGCGAAAGTTAAAAAAAGAGACTAATTTTGCCTGCTCATTCATTCCATCCTTTCTCTTTATTCAAAAATATGTGACACGCACAAAAGTTGAGGCCACGGCAATGATATTTGGTAGTGAGAAAAAAAAAGTGTTGTAATATTTACATCTTATGTCCCATCTGTAGGAAATAGCTTTTAAAGAATATTGCCAGATGATGATGCGTATTACAGAATATTTTTTAGATACTGTATGGATTTTCAACACCATTTGCGGTTTATCAAACAGTACCATACTTTATTTATCATTTAGTATTGTTATAGGCGATTGATTTGTTTCTTGATAAAGACAAAGAAACAAACCAGTACATCATTTTATCTCACACATCATGGTTTGTTTTATTTATTTATTTTTTATTTTTTTCAATTTTCTATAGACGGAGAGCGAATACTCTGTTGAAGAGCAGTCCCGATTGACGGGAGCAGACGGAGGTGTAGATGAAGTATCTCCGGAAGATGAAGGCTCCCTATGCGAATACCACGATATCCCACCACCACCGGACGGTGGATATGGTTGGGTGGTGGTGTTTGCATCGTTCATGTGCAACATGATTGTTGATGGCATCGCCTATACCTTTGGTGTATTCCTTGTTATGTTTGTCGATTACTTCGAAGTGAGTAAAGGAACAGCGGCATGGGCAGGGTCTTTACTCTCAGGCATGTACCTGAGTGCAGGTATGAAACTCAATTCTACAATATTTTCCACATATTTTCATTCGTATCTTAAGTTGCACCCACTTTGAATAAACTTGGCATTGAAATAATTTCAGGTCCCATTGTCAGTGCCTTAACAAACAAGTACGGATGCCGAGCCGTTTGTATGGCGGGAAGCTTTATTGGTGCCGCCGCGTTTGTTCTTTCAACATTTTCATCCTCTATTGGTATGCTTATGCTGACCTATGGAGTTATGGGAGGTAAGACATACACTGTACTGTATAGAGTTGCCCATTTTAATTTACCGAGGCCAATATCTCGAGAACTAAGGAAGATAGTGAAATATGCTTGAGACAAAAGCTGTATGGTAAAAAAAGATAAGAATTAAACTTTTCGAAAAAAAAGTTTCCGCTAAAAGTAACTTTTTTATTTGCATAGATTATGAATCTGCATTAAAAAATAGCTGTTTCCATTTGAAAAACAAAATTTATCTCATACAAACCCTATAAAAATTTAAAACCCGTAGCATTATCGAATATCCCCCTTGAAACCATACAAATTTTGTCTGAAAAATTTTTCAGTATCTTGCTTAACTCGTGAGATACTGGCCTGAGGAAATTAAAATGGGTCACCCTGTATACCGAACTCTATCATTACTTCTGATCACCTGTTGATTATTTCTTATCATCAATTGCACCCTCATACCCGTTTGGATCCAAGCGATTCATACAGAGCAACGAATTGAGTCTAATTCAAGTTTGTTTATTCTCACAGTTTTCATGATATTTAACAGGTATCGGTTTCGGTCTCATCTACCTACCTGCAGTTGTCTGCGTAGGATATTACTTTGAGACAAAGAGGTCTCTGGCCACAGGAATTGCTGTTTGTGGGTCAGGTGTGGGCACCTTTGTTTTTGCACCCATGGCGACTATCCTCATCCAAGAGTTTGGCTGGAAAGGAGCTAATCTAATACTGGCTGGCCTTATTTTGAATTGCGCGGTAAGACTTGACTCGTTAAATAAAATACGGACTTTTCTCTACAGAGGCAGAGAGCCATTCCCATATAAAAATGCAACCTAATGCAATCTAGTGCAATCTTCCTAACTTTCAGGTATTTGGCGCCATGATGAGGCCCCTTGAGTATCCTAAAGCTTCGTCTGTTAAGCCACTGCTCCAACGAATGGCTGAGGAGAAGAGGTTTCAAATGGAGAGGGGTAGCATCGGCGGTTCTTACTTCATGGTGCAGCTGCCAGATGGCTCGATGGAGAAGAGGATGAAAATGCCGATCAATATTGATCCAGGAGTACACTCCAGTTTCAATCTGGATCAACTTGTACCGGGTAAACTTTGAGCCAAAAAAAACAAATAATTCTCGGATAAAAAATAGAAGGAAATGAACATTCTTGTTTGGGTTTGTTGCAGGTACCCCGCTAACGCCTGTACCCACAGTCCCAACGCTGCCAACCATTTCTGAGGTGAAAGTACAGGAGCAGTCATCATCAGGGGGTACGTCAGCTAGCGGAAGTGTGGATTTAAAAAATGCAATAAACAAGAGTAAGAATCGTAGAGCAATGGAGGAAGGAAGAGAGGGGAAGGACGGTCAGAATTCGGATAAAACTGAGAGCATTGAGTTCAACAAGGCGAATATTCCGCGCAACGCGTCCCAGCCAGCGTTTACAACCCATGTACAAGGTCTACCCAAAAATGGTTCTGTCCCTTTCTTTGATAGAATCCGAAAGACCAGCACTGGGGAGAGGTATAAACCGAGCCTTAGCGCGATCAAGAATTCTCGTACCACGCTGAACTCTAACGGCGATATACGGAGAAGTCTTCACTTGAGATTGTCCGCGAGTAGCATGCTCGGATCACGCAATAACAATGCCGAATGCGACGTGAGTAGTCGCAGAATTTTAAGTAATAATATTCGGAAAAATGTTCGATATGCCAACCGTAAAAATTCTATGAACTGTTCAAACTATAACTAAATTTTCTCAACCATGTCTTTTGTATTAAATGAGAAACCACCAATTGACATTTATCTCACTC
Organism: Macrophya annulata; assembly: GCA_963924015.1. Lineage (NCBI taxonomy): Eukaryota > Metazoa > Arthropoda > Insecta > Hymenoptera > Tenthredinidae > Macrophya > Macrophya annulata. The sequence goes on along the minus strand of OZ001264.1, from coordinate 152,033 downwards.
TACAGGACGGTGAAAGCATTACATTTACGACAAGCAAGTCCAGCATACCACAGAAGGAGAAGCCTATAATGATCAGACCAATGTCGCGAAAGGATATATTCTACAGCGGTAGCGTATTAAACTTGCCAGAGTGTCAGAGCCAGAAATCTCTTGCAAATTATAGGCAAAGTGTAATATCATTGCCAAAGTCCGTACGAGGTGACCCTCGTGACATTGACCCAGAGAAGCCACCACTGCGTAAGTATGCATGTAACAACACATTCATTAGTTTCAATTATTTCATATTTTTTTGTTGAATTAACTTTCACCATTTTTCAACACTTAATAAGCTCATAATCCAACTACTGTTCAATCTTTCAGAGCCGCTCTGTCCCTGCCTTGTCTTACCGGAGTCCTTCACAGAGGCTCTCGCGACGATGATGGACATGTCTCTGCTCAAGGATCCGGTATTTCTTCTGATCGGTATTAGTAACGTATTTGGCATGGCTGGACTTTACGTACCGTTCGTTTACCTCGTCGATGCTGCAGTTGAGAGCGTGAGTATGGATGATTTTGAAATTGATCAGATCAGATAGTAATCTGGAGGAGATGTGAATATTATTTTTTTTACAGACAGTACAGTTGTGTTAAACAGAGTCTTAAATTTAATCATCTATATACCAATCATGTTACAGGGACTGGTCAAGAGCCAAGCCTCATGGCTGATATCAATTATTGGAATCACAAACACCGTTGGTCGTGTCGTTTGTGGCTTCATTGCTGACTTTCCACAAGTCAATTCTTTACTCCTAAACAACGTTTGCCTGATTGTTGCTACTCTCGCCGTTCTAGCTACACCTTTTTGCTACTCTCTCGGCGCCTACATAGCTATGAGTATCTTCTTTGGTCTTGCGATATGTGAGTACACATTTTAAACATATGCATACACATTTTTACATTAGACAGTGCCAAAAAAAAATCGACCATATATGTTTTTTATCAAAAGTTATAATTGAAACATTGTTGCTAGTAATGAATAAAAAAAATCCTTCAAAAATATGAGCTCTTAATATTAATATTTACCTTCGAAAAATAAAACATTGTCACTTTTGGCACGGTCTAATGTATACTATATTGTAATGTGTACTATATTATAGCTAGTTTTTTTTATATTAGTAAAAATAGCGCGAATTTCGGGTCTGGGATGTTCCATGATTATGTAACAAGCGAAAATTTGTGCCTTTTGCTTTGTCCCACCTGTAAGAAGTCCTTAGTTTTACGTTGACATTAATTCAATTGCATAAACAGCTGGATACATTTCACTGACGTCAATTATTCTGGTCGATCTACTCGGACTGGACAAACTGACAAACGCATTTGGTCTTCTGATTCTGTTCCGAGGAGCGGCCGCGATCGTTGGATCACCCCTAGCTGGGGCGGTGTATGACGCGACTAAGTCCTATGACTATGCCTTCTTCATGGCGGGATTCTTCTTCTTTATCAGCACGTTAACTAGCTTTATGGCACCAGCCATGAAGAGATGCATCACACCTGAGGTAATGTAGAAATTAATAATTCTTCGCGCCTGCCCTTTGAAACTCTTATTCCGATTCCTTCGGTAATTTGAGAAAATTAAGTAAAGGATGATGGAGTAATTGAAATAAAATTGAATAAGTAAAAAGTAAATGAAATCTTGGTAGTTTTTCTGGTTTTGATGGAGCACAGGGTTTTATTTATAACATTTTGACAATGTATCTTCAGACACAACCCGTTATCATGGATACTCTAACACCGATTGACGAAGACATTGAGGAGGAAAACGAGGATGATATACCAGAGATTGTTGAGACAGCAGCATCCCCTCTAGAGCCGCCTGAAAAAGAGATCAAACAGATAGAATCTGTTTTATAATAATTGCCGAAAGCTTTCAAGTGCTTTATTACTTTTAAGTTGGTTTCGAATAAAAGAAACGGCATCACCGTTTAACAATCGTTGCCAAGGGGGGAGGGTGAACGTAGAACATGTTGAAGAAATTTTACATCAAATTTCAAAATCGTTCTTATAGTTATTCAAACCGTTATAAACATAACGTTTCGATCAATTAATGTTGCATATTGAATTGAATACTATATGTATAGATATGTATTGGGACGGTTGAAAAATAAGGCAAATTTTATATATTTAAGTGCTCGTCGATTTTATTCTAGTTTTTCACTAAAAAAAGAAAAACAAAAATAGAAATAGCCTTTAATAAACATTGTGCTGCATGGGTCTCGGGATTTTTTCTCTTCTCACAACTTATTGTTCAGCTAAAAATGAAAAAGAAAAAAAATCGACGAGCAATTAAATATTACAAAGTGCCTTTTTTTGTTAATATATAAATATATTTTTTTTTTGTTTGCTTTTTTTTACTATCCCAGTATATTATACATTGGTAGTAGAATGCGACAGAGTCGACGACGTAGTCGACATTGTTAATGTTACCGATAATTTCTTTCGTACAACTTTCTGCGGATTCGTGGAATAAATAAATACGTCCTATGAACGAGTTGCATGTTACCGTTCGTACGGCAATTTATTATTATTTATTTTATACTGTGATCGAAGCGAAGTAAAAAATATAGAGAGATGAAAGAAAGAAAGAAAGAAACAATAATTATAGTATGAATCCCGCGACATGTAACCACATAGAGTCAAATTATATAGCATAATAAAACGCAGACGCGGGATTTTTTGGTCGAAAATTGTGGAAGCGGTGGAATACGAATGGCATTAAATTTTTAAGCTGTTTGTCTTCTCTTATTATTTTTGTTACTTCTAACACGGTTAATTGTCTATCAATATCAAGTATACAGTATTAAATTGGCTGTAGCCCCATTTAAACTTTTTTTTTTGTTGGCATTCGACCACAACAACTATGATGTCTTAATGCTGAAATAATTTCATATTTTTAAATTTGTGGTTTGTTTTTTATTCTATTCACTATACGACATCTCGTTAGTTCTTGGATCATTTTACCTAATTCTCTTATTTTTAATATGAGGTTTTTATTTTATTTTATTTTATTTTATTTTATTTTATTTTATTTTATTTCATTTCACCTAATTTACTTTTTTTTCTAATAAATCTATAAACATAAAAAGCTTGTGAAATCGTTAAGTCGAAGCGATTAGATATCGGTATTTCAGAACGTGGATCGCGTTCCGATTAAATTAAGAGAAAAGCAATTATTGATTAGTAATCGTGAATAAACTTTGCCATTCGATGTGTCAGATGGACAAGTTTTTTTTTTTTTTTTGTTATATTTTTTTTCTCTTCTTCCAGCCTTTGTTACGTAACGATAATGCATAGATAGGTATCATGTCCATAACTGAATATAACAATATTTGAAAGATTAGATAAAAACGCTCGTACTTAGGCACGAAAACTATCGAATGATGTTCTTTTGGCATTCGATCGATCGTCCTCATTAAATTTTTTTAGTAATATATATACATATATATATACATATATATATTTCTTTTCGTGCGTAGCGACGACGCTTTGATATAATATTATAGAAAACTTTAATTAACATAAGAAATATACATCCGCGCAGGATAAATATAACGCGGCAATTCGCCTACATCCGCTCGTCGATATCCATAGTGAGATGGAAGGACAATATGGATTTTCGCGTATTACCTACTCGGATACGATTACGAAGTTTTTACGTTATTTTTTTGGTTTTTCATTCTATTATGTATGTAGGTATGTTACCCACGCATTTTATATGCGAACAGGTTTCATAACCCGTAGAATTTATAAGCATAGTATGTTCGCCATTAAGTATACATCCACACGCGCAATTTACATTAAAAAGATTCTCGTAAAAGCTTCTTTGAGCAACTGATAGCTAGAATGCGGTGTTTATTAATTAAATCAAACGGTCACTACAAATATATTATTATAGTATATATTGTGCATACTAATTGTAATTAGATTTTTATTCGAGTTTAGGCTACCCCTCTCGTATTTTGAGTAATTGGTTCTTTTTAAAGAGCGCAGCGAGGCGACTCGGACGAATACCGTGAATACTTGATGCTGTGTATTTATTAAAACTAGATAGAGGGAGGGAACGAAACAAAAAAAAATAAATTTTCTTTCGACAAAGTATACCATAATTTTTTTTTTGGATCGTTGCTAACAATTTAGTACTTATTTTTGACTAGTTATTATGGAAAGCAATACCGAGTTGCGGATCGGTGTGTTTCTCTGTTTTCTTTTTCTTTTATTTTTTTACTGGAATTATATTTCCTTCTCAAGTCAAATAGTGGAGACTCACTGGCGCCTCGTACTTGTAATTGTTAACACTTAAAAAGGATAATAATTGTACATTAACTAGATGTAGAAAAAGACGTAGAAAAGAAAATGACAAAAATGAAAAGAATACTTGGTTGTTAAGAATAACGAATTAAGTGACAGCATAACAATGCTTTGAATGAGAGGATTTTGAGATTAACTCACTAATGTTGATGAAATCCGGTCTGGTATTTCTATTAATTATATTTATGAATATGAATATGAATGGTGCCTAAGTTTTAATAATTTGCACACTGAACTTATAAAACAAACACAAAAAAACAGAAAAAAACCAACAACCAAGAACAATTATTTCTTCTCGCGTATGTCGCTGTATACATTATGTATAATGAGACCAGTACATATATACCTACAATAGTCTGTGCGTTTATCCTTCTTTGAAATGATTTTTCCTCACCCGATGAATCTTTTCTACCGTTGTATATCCATGCAATGGCACTACGCTGAAATCACGGCATACGGATTTACCAAGAAGAACTAATGTTCCGTCCTCCCTTCGTTAACGGGGACTAAGTCTTATTGCTAGTTCAAAAATTAATTTTCACCATCTGCCATCCCTCAGCGTTTTGTATTCAGTTTAACGTCCAAGGAAAGCATCGCATGGAGTCCTACATCCCTAGTTTATGTATAAATCAAAGAAGACCAATTATATGCGCGCTCAGCCTCGTCGGGGGTATACAGATTATTTCTTAATATATTGTGTTGCTGTTGTAGTAAATTATGTAAATAATAATTTGTAATATAGTATTAAGAGAAAAAAGAAAAGAAAAATGAAAAAAAAAATTAATAAATAGAAGAAAAATCCGAAGGATAAGGAAGAGGACGGGAGAAAAAAAAATTTAAAAAAAAAGAAAAATAGAAAAATAGGAAAAGAGCAAGAACAATTATTAAACTCTGCATACCTTACGCGTCTATTATTATAGAAATACATAAGTAAATGAATACATAGATAGTAACACAGAGGACACGCATGCATACATTACACACATGAATATTGAATTACACAAGTAAAGAATAGCACACGTGTTTAAATTCCAAAATTTTGATATGTTATATTAGTAGTGTAAAGCATAAAGGTATAATAATTATTGTATTATGTATCGTTTAGAGAAAAACCGCTAAAGTTTATTAAAATTATGTGATTTTCTAAGTTGTAAGTTATATAAAGAACATTACCCAACAATAATTGTAAATTTCTAGCTGACACAATAAATAGTATATGTAAATAGTATAATAATGTATGATAAAATATGTATAATTATGTATAAATCATATGGTGAGAAAGAACTAATTTCACTGTTTAAATTGAACATATATTATATTATATTACATATAAAAAAATATAAAAATATATATATATATATATATATATATATATATATATATATATATATATATATATATATATATATATATATATATATATATATATATATATATATATATATTTATATTTATATATGTAATATATTAACGTCTTTCTCGGTATTACGAAGTACGGAAGAAGAAAAGAGATATGATCGATAAAAAGGGAGAGAGAGAAAGAGAGAGAGAGAGAGAGAGAGAGAGAGAAAAAAACTGTTATGTCCAAAAACTCTATTAATTATTATATACATATATTATATATAGATTTCCGTGAATATAGTATTAAATTACAAATTTTATATATAATTATTTTTTCAAACAAAAACCAACGAGCACAGTTATTAGTCGTATATATACAATGGTACAAAGATAATATGTTTTAGGTAATGTTTATTCGGAATTAAATATGAATTTTTATTAAATATTGTTTTCTGTCCTTGTTATTCGATACTGCGTCTGCGGTTATCTAATTATACACACATCGAGTATGCATACATAGGTAAAGATATATTCATTTTAAAAAAGAAACACCTAAATTGTAGTATATGATTGTATTCAAATTACGCGTTTATGATAATTGTGAAAATCTCAGCCTTTTGATAAACTTGAAATCTCTTGAGGAAGAGGTATATCTACTCCAGCAAAAATTGTAAGTATATGTATACATATTTGAAAATCTAACGCGAGGTGGGATGTTTGAATTCTACCTCGTTACTACGAAAGCCCGATCGTGCCAACCATAGGTCGTTGACTGAATAATTGCGCTTAATCAACTACGGAATGGTTAATATCGGGGAATGAAATTTCATTCAAACATCTTACGAGGATAATTCATTGATGAACTTTACGATGCGGAGAATTCAAACAAATTGCCGCTCGAAATTGGTTTACAGGGAGAAAGATGGTAGCGCCATCTAGAATAGACGCGACAACTACGTGCACCATGTTGCAGGCAACTTGCATTACATTCCTGTAATACGGGTTGCGTGCAACATGGTGCACGTAGTTGTGACGTCTATCCTAATGGTGCAACCATCTTTCACCCCGTATACCAATTTCGGGCGGCAATCTGTTTGTGTATATGATACGTGTGTATTTTTGTTACATCCATGCATACATACATATGCACTTGAATAAAGGTTATTATTATAATATGAAAAATATCAAAATTAAAATTTGCAAATTTACTTCATTTCTTTATTTATTTTAACCAGAAAATACAGATACAAAATACATATGTATAAATAGATACAAATACAAATACATTAGAGAAACAGATACAAATACATTATTTATCCAAAATTATATGTAAGAAAAATTGATGTGCAATAACAATGCCATTGAAACACCGCAAAATAATATTTATTTCATTTTATACTTTTTTTAGGTTAGTATTGAGTGGCCGGACTGCGTACAGATACTGTGCGTCTCTGCGGAATACAGTATTATATTGTATTGTAACTATGCAACAATAAATAAATACATAAATGAATATCTGTTAGGAGTATTCATATTGAATCTCGTTAGCGCAGCCCCCCATGTTAACTGTTTAACGCCACGTGGGCCACTGAAAATTCTACTGCTGGTAGAGGTAGTCAACTTGCGGTAGAGGTAGTCAACTTGCGGTCGCTGCTCAGTGCTCTGAAATGGTATCGCCATCTCGCGGTCGAAGTGATGAATCTTTTTCCCGGCAGTTGTGCCAGATACCGGTCTTACCGACAGGCGGTAGGACCAACCGACCAACGGTAAGACCGGTATCTGGCATGACTGCCGGGAACAATAATTCATCACTTCGACCGCGAGATGGCGATACCATTTCAGAGCACTGAGCAACGACCGCAAGTTGACTACCTCTACCGCAAGTTGACTACCTCTACCAGCAGTAGAATTTTCAGTGGCCCACGTGGCGTTAAACAGTTAACATGGGGGGCTGCGCTAACGAGATTCAATATGAATACTCCTAACAGATATTCATTTATGTATTTATTTATTGTTGCATAGTTACAATACAATATAATACTGTATTCCGCAGAGACGCACAGTATCTGTACGCAGTCCGACCACTTAATACTAACCTAAATAAAGTATAAAATGAAATAAATATTATTTTGCGGTGTTTCAATGGCATTGTGATTGCAAATCAATTTTTCTTATATCTATATAATTTTGGATAATTAATTTCTAGATTTTAATATTGATATTTTTCAGAATCTGGGCATCTTATTCAAATCAAGAAGGAAATCAAGAGAAAAATCTCTGTTCGACACAATGTATGAGTTTATATTATAAGTACTTGTATACCAGTAAGAAAATAAAGATATACTCGATAATTTGCGATATGTATAGGCATGTATATTTGCGTATAAGAAATAACTACTATTTGTGTACATACATACATACATAACATTGACAATGAGAAATATTGTATCGATGCTGTAGCAATAAATTCCCAGATATACTTATAATTGATTACTTCGTTATTATCCACTATCTCCCTCCTGCGACTCTTTATTTTAGGTATTGAATAAGGTAAGTGAATTATAATAATCGTGAGAAGACGCACCGCAATTTCTTGATTTACAAGAATTATAAATCGAAAAATTAGGCGTGCCTAATAATATGCAATCTTAGGTCCCAATTTTTTCCGCCAAAAATTTCAGCATACTTCCTCGTATCAGATGTTCTCCTGATACTAGGAGCAATTTTTCGATTAAAAATTTTAAAAACTCTAAAAATTTGTACATTCAGAGTTTTTGAAATTTTTAGTCGAAAAATTGCTCCTGGTATCAGGAGAACATCTGACCCGAGGAGGTGTGCCGAAATTTCTGGCGGGAAAATTTTTCAGACTACAGGCAATACTAGAAATTTTCAGAGTTTTTGAAATTTTAAGTCGAAAATCGCTCCTGGTATCAGGAGAACATCTGACCCGAGGAGGTGTGCCGAAATTTTTGGCGGGAAAATTTTTCAGCCTGCAGGCATGTATGCATGTATACCTGACTTCATGTAGGTCGCTTTGTCTATGTATACTCGCAATTTTCAGAAGTTTTGAAATTTTTACTTGAAAAATTGCTCCTGGTATCAGGAGAACATCTGACCCGAGGAGGTGTGCCGAAATTTTTGGCGGGAAAAATCAGGAGCATGTGTCTATGCAGGCATGCATTCCCATCGATGTGTCTCTCTGTATCTCTCAGTAGTTTACAAAATTTAGAGTTTTTGAAATTTGAAGTCGAAAAATTGCTCCTGGTATCAGGAGAACATCTGAGCCGAGGAGGTGTGCTGAAATTTTTGGCGGGAAAAATCAGGAGCATGTGTCTATGCAGGCATGCATTCTCATCGATGTGTCTCTCTGTATCTCTCAGCAGTTTACAAAATTTGGGATTTTTGAAATTTTAAGTCGAAAAATTGCTCCTGGTATCAGGAGAACATCTGAGCCGAGGAGGTGTGCTGAAATTTTTGGCGGGAAAAATCAGGAGCCTATGTCTAGGCAGGCATGCATTCGCATAGATGTTTCTCTGTGGATGTCTTATTCGCTTACGAAATTTAGAGTTTTTGAAATTTTAAGTCGAAAAATTGCTCCTGGTATCAGGAGAACATCTGACCCGAGGAGGTGTGCCGAAATTTTTGGCGGGAAAATTTTCCAGGGTACAGGCATGCGATTGTACAAACGTATACCTACGTCTTTATTCCAGGGACTGGGGATACTTTGAAATAAGGCAACTTGTAATTGTTTCTTACAAATAAATATGTATCCATGGTAATTGATAGAGTTTCTTTATTTGCTTCTTGATCGACATACAAGTTATAATAATATATGTATACATAAACTACATTTTTACTATAATAATATACCTAATACAACTAATTTTACAGACTAAGTTCAATATGCACTCGTTCGTTGCAATGAAAACTTCAGTCCGTACCGGACGAATATTTTTGGACTGTGGATTGAAGTTGATTTATCTGTAACAGAAGAACGAGTGGTATAATATTATATCATATATCTGTTCGGAGTATTCATATTGAATTCGTTAACGCAACCCCCATGCGAACTGTTTGACGCCACGAGGGCCACTGACCCCGCGCGAGCGGGTGCCGCTATTCAAGTTCAAGGTCGTTGCTCTCCCCGCCAACGGGGTCTGAAATGAATTAGCGAATGAAATGGTATCGCCATCTCGCGGCAGCTGTCAAAGTGACAAACTACTTTTGCCGGTAAGTGCGGAATCCGGCATGACGGCTATATCATCACACGTGTTGTAGCTGCGTTATAATTCTCTGACGCCAGGCGCGTGGTGCTACACGCTGCAACGCTGATGAACGACTGGCAGCTAACATCCTCTCGAACCTCGGTTCCCCCACTCTTTAAACCAACGTTTGCTTATAGGAAACTGAACGATGCTGACGATTATTGCCATCGGGTCAGTAACCCTTCTCTCTCTACTCCAAAGTCTGCTCCATAGATGGAGCAGCAGGCATTGAACAGAAGTCGAAATTATACACATATTGTTATAATTCTTTGACGTCAGATGCACGGTACTGCACGCTGCAACACTGAGTCAATGAATTTTCTGGCTAGCTACCAGGAATGAGAATCTGCGGAGCGTTAGATTTTTAGTAAAGGCGTACAATCTAGCTACCCAAACTCTAATTTCCGTTCATCGATTGATTATGATTGCAGAAGTATTTTAATAGCTTGTCAAATTAGACTTTTCAGAACATGTTGGGACAGAGCTATACACTTTGTGTGCATCTATCTTTCTTCGTAACATCCATTCCCCTCGCCCCGCGCCTATACTTAAGGCAGTCTGCTATAGCAGCCATAAGGAGGAGATATGCATCTACCTCAACATGTTGACATCACTTTCCACTCGTTACTGAAATGGGCTATTCCCCTTCCAGGAGTATAAGTTCTATGTGTTGCTGATCCCTCGTTATTCAATAGATGTGGTCGCATTCAATGAATCTGCCAACAGTGCTTTTATGGTAATTTCGCGAACTATATTTGCCGCAAACCAGAAGGCGGCAGTTAATTTGAATCCTCTGTAAAATATAATTGCTTCTACATACTTATATTACTTTAGAATGATCGACCTTGAGTGACGAAAATTATCTTACATTTCGTCAAGAACTTGTATTCATCTTTAGCGCTTATCAACGCTTTATTTATAACCCGAGCCCATATACAATGTATAACTACTATACATACCTATCATACATACCTATACACGATCAATTACCAAATTACTTTCTATTTGTTTTTCACCTTAATTTGAAACTATAGTATAACGCTAGACATTCATGTGGGTATATGAATACGGTGACGTACGGTGTCATACCTATATGTATATGATCGTGGCTGCAGTACTGTAGAGACCTGTTTTTTACTATACGAGTATTTCAATTTTTCCTAAATTTTTTCATTTGTGTATTTTATTTATACATTTATTAATTTATTTTCGTATGTATTGAGAGTGAAACCGTATTGGCAGTCGAAATATCGTTATACATATAGTAGGGGATCCCGTGTAACAATAGTTTCGCAAGATCGTTAAAACTGGCCCGGAGTGAGAATGATAATGTATACAAGAGTGCTGAAATCTGCGATATTCTTATCGTGACGTAAATACTTGGCAATAACAATCCACCCCATTGTAACAAGTATTAAGACGATTATTCGTAGCGAATATGTTAGTGCAGTTTATATATAGATAACGAGGGGTGATATATGTATACCGTATGGCATAAAGGCGGCGGCGGTGATCGGACCGCAAACGACCTATCTTAAGTAAACTTGCGCTTTCCTTATAGTAAAGGGGACATTCGGGGTCAGCATGCTTCCCGCTACCCCGCTACCCGGAGCATACGAGTTGAAAACTTGTCAACGAATGTATAATACGCGGTACATATGGCGCATTATAGCAGAGCACAGCACAGCACAGCATAGCACAGCACAGCACAGCACAGCAGCATAGTAGCATAGTATAGACGCCGCACATGTTCGGTGAGTGGTAAATGAATACGCGGGGAGACAACACAATTTTAGTATTTCTATAATTTCACCGTATTAGAACGACGTGCGTGTAAATCGGTGCCTCGAGCTTCAGTGCAATAACTATACATATGTATATACATATACAATCACACAATATAGATATATACACATATAAATCGAATTACGCTATATATACGCATAATTATATGCACGCATGTATTATAGGTATCCGCTTATTCGTGAACCCGCAATATACCTACCATACAGATGTCTATACATATACATTATTTATACATATATTGGTATATATATATATATATATATATATATATATATATATATATATATATATATATACACATAAATATTGATTACTAATTTATGCAGATTAATTTAAAAGGGTTTTCTCTCATCTGTCCCATTCTATCACGTTACACTCTTTCCTGCACGGTATACGAATAGAAAATGTATTATATGTTAAGATTTGACGATGTGTGTATTATAGTTCTAGTTCTCCACATGGGATACCTGTGTGTCTATATATATCATTGCAGGACCGCAGACCGTCCGTGTATGTATGCATGTACATGTGAAATTTGAAATAACTATATCATACCCCTATGTATACAAAGCGACAAACCCTGCGCCGGACTACTTCAAACGTATGTATATATAATTTATATGTATACCTATATATTAGTTGTATAGCAACTTCCGTAATTAAGTGAATATATTAACTGTATTGGTATAAATATAATGAGAAGCGCGAAGGGCGAGCGAGGTGCAATTATAGCGGTAGAACCGTATTATTCGAATCACTGTTCTCATAAGATATACGCTGTAATTATAATACACATTGTCGTTTGTAATTATAATATCGTCCGCGATGGTTTTTCATTTTTACACTGATATTATAATTACTAATTTTCATTGCCGGTATACCTGCATGGGCACCGTATAACTGTATAATACCAATGTGCAATATATGCTTAACGGTTCAACTGCACCGTATAGTATACCTAGTAGAACTACCAGCAGCAGCTTCAATTTTTTTTATTTCAACAGCGTTTAATTCCGAGTATTCACTGAAGCATTAAAATTCAGGCTTGCAAAATGATTGCAATGTGATAAATCTATTACAGCGATATATTATCAGCCGATATGTGCAGCATCTTATACATAGGTATATTGAAAATATTCGGAATATAAATTCTAGGCCTGCTTACGTTTTTTTCAAACCCATTTTATTCACGATTCTTCTGTGTCGTACATCTGTCTGCCTCATTGATTGACAATAATATTGATACAGTGGCCGAATGCAGAGGCATGTATATTTATACTCAAAATATAATATAACGTTATCAAAATGCAGGCGTACGAGGCCACGATCCAGTGAGAGAATAAGAACAAACTTATATACTTATATGTATATCCATTATATCGAATAATTATTTCGATTTGAACTGAATTTAATTTATTTACCCGGAGGTCAGCCGGGTCATTGTTCCATTTGAAACTCAACGATGATATCCCATATCAGTTGACCCTTTGACCCTATACCGTAATTATAAAGTATCTTGCCTCATTTTGATCAACGCGTTATATGTATTATACCATCGCAGAGTACGCTGTACACTCTTACGGTTTGCGGGTTACGAAAGCGATTACTCACATTGACAGTGCCTATTATTTACGAGATTGTGGCTATTTTACTTGCAGACAATAACATTACAATCTGCGAGTTAGGTATACATAAAATAAACGACGCGAAATGTCGGGCATCAGAAGAGTGATAAGAAGATACAGTAGAATTATAGAACCATTCGGTGAGCGATAAATGTGTTCAATTTTATGAATTACGTATGTTCGCAATTAATCATATATCGTATTAAGTAGCGTTGGGTGACTGTGCAGACCGTTTATACCTATATAGTATATGTATATAACGTCAAGTATTGACTGAGGTATAGTGCTTTGATTTTTTTCAATCATTATACAGATTTGACAGGATGACTACAACATGCCGTGATGATTGGGCTGTGAATGACGACAATGGAGATAAGCCATCGTCAAGGCTTGCCGGACCTCACAATAATCGTACAGAGGGTTACTTAGAAACGGACAAGGATCATGACCAATATGATGATGAGGCAAGAATTATCTTACGTGACAAACAAATTGGTCGATAATCATGCCGTTTTCATTTTTCTTTTTTTTTTTTTTCTTCATTGCTATAAATAATGGATCGTTTTCCAGTTGAGTTTGTATATCAAGCGCAATGAAAAAATATATCAGTTGATTATTTTTAGACCGATTTATGTCAAGAGGTCAGCGTTGTGCAAATCTTCCTCTGATAACAGATAAGACATCAGTTTACATAAAATATGACTAAGTTGCGGATAGATTCCATTTATAATAAACATGGTGTTTTTACTGATAATTTAAAAAATGGTATCCTTGAACCTTCTGAATCTCGTATTTTCGTATTGAAATTTCAGGAAATCGAGGTGCAGATGATCGTGCCACCGGACGGGGGTTGGGGTTGGGTGATAGTCGCAGCTTCTTTTATGTGTAACGTTATTGTCGATGGTATCATATTCAGCTTTGGTGTATTCCTAACACATATCTCTCTAGCGTTATCCGTCTCAAAGGCAAAAGTCGCCTTCGTTGGCTCTCTGCAGACTGGATTCTATTTGATAACTGGTCAGTATAAGCTCGTTGAATTCCTTACAAAATATTCAGAGAAAAATATCCACCAGGTGGGGGGGTTCGTTAAATTTTTTTTTTTTTTTTTTTTTTTCAGGACCTTTCGTTTCTGCGCTCGCTAACAAGTACGGATTCAGACTAGTCGCGATGCTTGGAAGTATAATAAGTACGACAGCATTCGTACTCTCATTCTTCGGTCAGTCGATACAATTTTTGTGCATCTCTTACGGCGTATTGGGTAAGTTAAATAAATGGTCGATATACTTCAACTCTCTAATTCACGGTACATAATTCTCTAAAATATGTGTATAAAAAAATTAAATTCTCTCATTCAACCAGGTGGAATTGGAGCTGGTCTGATTTACGTACCTGCTGTAATATCGGCAGGATTTTACTTCGAACGGTGGCGAGCTTTGGCTACAGCTATCGCAGTTTGCGGATCAGGAATTGGCGCTATTATACTAGGCCCGATCACTGAGACATTAATCAATCATTACGGTTGGCGGGGAACGCTCCTCATTCAAGCTGGTATTATAATAGCCCCGAGCATATTCATCTATTCACAGATTTACACAACGAATCCTGCACATCCGTGATAATTACTACGACATTATAGATTCTATACACTGTTAAATTTTATCTGGTGCAGGAATGCTGTTGAACTGTACGGTTTTTGGGGCTCTACTTCGACCTCTGAAACCATCCCGCGTTAAAGTGAACGCACCGAAAGAGAAGACCGATGGGATCGAGATGGGACCTTTGTTTGGAAAGTCTGGCTCTCTGGGTTGCCTCTACACAACCCAGCCGCCCGGACGTCGACTTCTCGGTACAAACAACAACACTGAATTCTCAACTGCTGCACAGTTAATCGGTAGCAGCCCTAATATTGTCAAGTAATCAAAACTTATTTTCCACCTATCCGAACTAATAAGTATCAGCTGCAAACGGTGTGAGCGTTAATATCTCAGGCATTGACAAATATCACCTCGCGGTTCATTGATATTATCGCGGCTGATTGCGCGAAGCAAAAAAAAAACAAAAAAGGACACGGAAAACTATACGAGAATTAGACATTTTGAAAAATTATTAATTATGTATACGGGGGAAGTAATTAAATACTCAGTCTCTATTCAGATGGGTTATGCGTTCTGTTACAGCTGTAGATCGTTGCATTCCCTCCACAAGGATACCCACCCTGTGTCTAAGCATGGTAAAATGAACAATAGAAGCGTCGATAGATTGCCAGTAGCGATATATCCCGAGTCAGAAGTTGTTGAAGAGGAGCGTAAGACCGTCGAAGAAGAGAACAATCTACTTAGCGGTGATTTGGAACGTCTCAACGGGCGCATACCAACGGTATTTAAATTCACTCAGTATTATTTTTTTCGCGTTGTTATCCGATATTCATCAATTAATCCCCCGCGATAACTTTCGTTATATAACAGACGCGAAGGCATACCGTGTGTGCTCGCCGAGATAGATCCAACTCTAACACAAGTCAAAAATCGTACAGAACGGGACACGCCAATATCGTCAAGGACGGTATTCAGAGACCATTTTACAGAGATGATATATTCTACGGTGGTTCGTTGAGCAGACTACCTCACTACAGATCGCAGGTAAATCAAAAGATAAAAGTCTATCGTATATCTTTTTTGGTATATCAAATTTTAATCTCAATACCTCGATCCCCTGAATATAGGTGTCTTCGGTTGGCTATCACATGTCGGTTACGCGGCTTCCCACCGAGGCTGATGTGGCTGAAGAGGCAAGTGGGTCCTTTTACTTATGTCCTGAAGGGGTCCGACGCATATTGGCGACAATGTTGGACGTCAGCTTACTGAAGAGTCCCTCGTTCCTCATACTAGCCATTAGCGGTGGCCTCACCATGCTCGGTTTCTACACACCTTTCACGTATCTCAGAGGTAAAATATAGCATAACCGGGGTAGGTACACTATGAATTCACGACAGAGGATAATATACAATCAGTCGCGTTGTAATATAATTAATTATAAATTTCCGTATACATATATAAGCTCGACGATAACTGATTGCCATATTGGCATTTACCTGTTCGCAGATAGAGCTGTGATCTATGAAATCGACGAAAATACGGCAATGTATCTCTTATCAGTAATTGGCATATCTAATACGATTGGACGTATAGTATGCGGCGTTGCGATTAGTATACCAGGAATCGACGCTTTATCGGTGAACAACGTCGGCATTAGCATAAGCGGAATCGCAACGATACTTTCAGGACTTTCCTCTACCCAGGAGTACCAGTTTTTCTACGCAGCCACTTTCGGCTTTAGTATTTGTAAGTTGATTCCTAAATCATTTATTTATCGTATCAGTTAATTATTGGTTTAAAAATTACGTTATATGTATATGATTTTCATTTCCAGCTGTCTTCGCCGCACTAAGGTCCATTCTTATCGTCGATCTGATGGGTTTGGAAAGATTAACAAATGCATTTGGATTAGCCATACTTTTTCAAGGAGTTGCTGCCTCCATTGGATCACCTCTTGCTGGTAAGATTTTGAAAACCTTGAATTCACACAATTTGCCATACGAATATCAAAAATCGATGTGACAAAATACACATCGTTTACAGAATAACGTCGATTATTTTCAATTACAGGTGCATTTATGGAGATGACTGGGAGCTATGACGTTTCATTTTACATTTCCGGTTCGCTGATGCTTGCATCGGCAGTAATTTGCTATCCTCTTGGCAAGATAAATCGTTGGGAAAAACTTCGAGATAGTAAAAAGAGTGCCGAATCAACGGAATGATTACTTATATACATGGTATATACAGACTATAATAATTAGACGCGGCTGTACAATCCTATAGATAGTGGGATCCGAGCGAAAGGATTCGAAGACGTTCAATATACGTATATAGGTATAATAGACTCTGAAATCGATGACAGTGACGATTACACATTACTCCGGCGTACTTTTATACTGTATTTAACACCCCCCCCCCCCGTGCATGAGAGTTATACGTCGGTACTTAATCATATATTGCAACGAAGTTGAAAAGAAAATTGAAACCCTGCAGCAATGGAACTAATGCGCGCATGTACTATATCCTGTACCATAGGGGACTATAATTCTATAATAATAATGTATATGCAATGTAAATAAAGTTACTACGTAATTTATTTTTAATTAATGCTATCAGTTAGACTGGATAAGTTATTGTATTATACTTCCACCCGCCATAACACCCGGTCTATATAACTAAGAGATTAAAACTATAAGAATACTTCTCGTTCCTATAACTCTAATACTATATACCTTATATAATCCAACGATATCGTAAAATGTCCCTTGGTGTAGCATAATTTTTATAGGATCATCTGTTCTCTGCTGGTCAAACTGTTCAAAAGAATCTTTTCCGTGGTTGCCGGTGCGTCTGAATCAATAAGAATACAACAGTGCATATACATTTGGTCTTAAATTTTATAAAACTTAAATGACACTCACCTAGGTTGTACCATTTGTCTGTATTCCCTGCGTCGGCCCTCGCAGAGTTCAGAGCGTCGCGAATCGCTAATAGAATAACGTAGCTCATACACAAAGAGGGCTCGCCCGTAGCTGTAAATGTGAAATTACCGTAGGTACCCGTCTAGAATTGACAATAAAAAATATACAATAATTCAACTAACCTTTAGCCCCTAGTACTCCGGCCGGATTTGGTGCGTTTCTACGAAATGAAACCCGGAAATCAACCGGGATATCCTTAGCACCAGGTGGTTTGTAGTTCTGAAAGTAATTACGTCGAATTTCCATTCACATGGTTATTACTTGTACTACTTAATTACCATCAAGAGTTTACACTTAACGATTTATATGTATACATATATAATTACCCAAGTTCTATTGTTCGTAAGGACCCCGGTCTCCGGATCATATATCAAATCCTCGCTGGTCCAGTACCCAAGTCCCATCACGAAAGCTCCCTCAACTTGTCCAACGTCCACTTCTGGGCTCATACTGACACCCGTATCCTCAATCAGATCAACTCTGTTTATAACGTGTTGTCCGGTCAGCAAATCGATCTCAACCTCACAGATCGTACATCCCCAAATAGCGTAGGATTTCACGTCGTCCTTCGAAGCAGCAAACCTATACGAGGATGGTGAGTAACGTAGGTATACGTAACATATATATCATATACTATACTATACCTATATACCACCGTTCGCTTTATTATTTTCATTATCAATCATTGCACTCACATGTATCGTGCGCACAAATCAACGTCCTTTTGATGAGCCGCAAATATTAACTCTTTCCATGCTGGGTTATTCATTTCCGACTTTATTGGCTCCAATCGTTTCATCAGCTCTTTACACGCCATCATCGTCGCCTGCGAATAACACTATACCTGTGAAATTCCGTTGACAGATGTGTCGGCAATATCACTGACAGATATGAGCTCAACATCCACGTGTGTATTACAATAGCATATTTTCCTATATCATGTATAACTTACGTAGGCGCAGGAATCGCTGGTCCAGCTACCCCCGGTCAGAGTATTGTTGGGTGAGGTCAAGTTGCTAGTTGGCTTTATAGAAATCATGTCCAAATCTATTCCCAGCGTGTAAGCAGCTACTTGGGCAACCTGAGTCATATTAATACGTTTCGAAGTCAATCATTGCACCGGGGGATGACAATAAGTAATACTTATTCATATAACATTACATGTATATTCATACTTCTATGTATAATTACCTTTGTATTTATGCCTTGTCCACACTCAATACCACCGTGAGTAATTGCCACGGTTCCATCGCGAGCGTATACCGATACCAGAACGTTAAATTGACCATGAAACATGAATCCGTACCTCATTGGTAGCAGAGCAATGCCTTTTTTCTTCCATCTATTCTCCTGCGAGAAGACATATACATATAATTATCGTCACCGATTATCGCGTACCATCATATAATGGATTACAATTTCTGTAATGATAAAAATATTCATTTATACGTACGCTGTTGAAACTAGCCGCGGCTTTCCTCCTCATATCGTAATCCGAAGTGGCTTTCAAATCCTCGATCAGGTCTACTGTCGTATTATTTTCGCCGGGGTCCATATTCGCAATTTTAACGTCAACCGGGTCCTTGCCAATCTCTCGTGCAATGTGTTCCATTATGTTCTCAATCATGGCTACACCCTCCGCAGATCCTGTGGATAAACATTCGAAAGATTAAAACATCGTGAAATATGAAAACCGAAAAAATTCGCTATCCAATCTTTCATATTTCAATACTCGCAATGAAACCGTTAATTAGCAATAATTATACGACGCGTGTGTGACTTCTATTGCATATATAAGTATAATACGTATAACTACTGTATTTTTCAGTAAATACAATAAGTAGGGAAACAAAACTTACCAGGAGCTCTGCAGTAGCTGTTCGTTGGCGTGTCAGTCCTTGCCTCATATCCTTCGCGGGTCCACGTCGTGTTGTCGTAGCAATTGCCGGAGTGAAAAGCCACCGCGAGACCGAGGGGCTCGTTGCATATCGCACCGGCTGCAGACCAATGCTTCGAATCCAAATATTGGATCTTTCCATTGTCATCAACCCCAACCTCGTACTCCTGACGGGCTGGGGAACGTTTGCCAACTGAGCTCATGTTGCTCTCAATTGTCATAACGAATCTTACCGGACGATTCAATTTGTGACAGGCCAAAGCACACGCGCAAGCTACCTGGGCGGAACGTGATATTTTTGACCCGTAAGCACCGCCTAAACGCTTCACGTATATGTTGATGCTGCAGAGGATGTGGTGAACGTCGCATCAAGAATGAACGTTCAAGGATCAATTTTCAGGACATAATTTTATAGACTATTATATACATACTGTACATAAGTATATGTATAGGTATGTATATTATAACTTACCTGTTATGGGGTATACCCAAGCAGGTTGCAATAGCAACTTGGTTCAGGTCAATACACTGCGTAGCCGTGTATACATCCATTCCATCTTCCAATGGTACGCAAATGCAGGTCTGTGTCTCCATTGTGTAATGATACTGGCCTCCGCACGAAAATACACCCTTTATCACGTGTTTGACATCAGTTCCTGTAGTATATACGGTATGCATATGTCAACTGTATATACAATTGTTATCAAAAGCTTATGGCATATACTGCACATATAGGTATGTATAGTAAGCGTTATTCCAACGTCTTGTTTGTGCAGAGATATTGTGTCGATATAAATTCCCCACCCTGTATATACATTATACCTTTACTTTGAGCTGGTATTACCGCTGTGGTAGTGATTCTGCTTTCGTCCTTCGACGCAATTACATCCTCCACAGTTATTATGGGCTTTTTATCCAAAGCACCGGTGTATATCACCTTTACCTTTTTCACTGCTTCGTTTGCAATCGCGCTGCTTGTCGCCACGATCACACCAATCGGTTGACCCGCATATAAAACATCGTTGTCAGCAAACAACTAGGGATGGTATACGAAATCAGCTGAGGTACAATAGTCATTCAGAAGCCACATATATATATTTATGCCTCTATTGTATAACTACTAGATAATAAAGGGATGTAAGGCTGCTCACCGGTTCGTCAAAGCTTAGATAAAATTCCTTGGCTTCGGCTGGAATGAAAACATTTCTTCCTGGTACATCGGAAGCGGCATAAAAAGCGACGACCCCTTTCATTTTCTGATACAATTATAACGTACATACATACGTAATTAATGACACATGAATGGAATCTCTCAAATTCAACTGATAGTATACAATTGCCTATTAATTACCAATGCTTCCATTGTGTCTATGTGCTCTATGGAACCGTTAGGGACATCGGTAAGTACAAACGCACAAAATACTTCGTTGGGCATTGTTTTAATATCGTTTATGTACTGGGCTTCACCAGAGGTTTGATATTTCGCCTCGATTTTTGGCATCGGCTTGTTCAATGGCCAGATATTTTTATCCGTGTCGAAACTTTGTTTGCCAGATGATAATCCACGTTCCAAAATCGTACCTCCGCTCCGCAGTCTGGAGTCAATATTGTCCGGTTTAATACTCAGGACAAACTAAAGCGATTCGACCGGAGTGGTTTCATTAATTCATGTACCTATATTTATAATACCTTAACGCGTTGATACGCAGATGATTAAAAAAACTATCCGAACTCGGAGACTTACTTTATAAAATAAACCTTCGGCTAAAGTTTTTCGGAATTCTGGGGAATAATCCGGAAGTACATGATCAGGTGCCAACTCGTCGTGCAATACTTGAACAGCTTTCTGGAACACGTCACTATCCAAAAGGTTCTTACCTGTTAAAAATTCTTCAGTTTTGCTGGCGTGGAGCTGCAGTAACGAATAACGATATACACTCGGTTTAATATTTATATGAGTTTCCTGTTAATGGGATCTGTAATGTATACTCACAAAGTCGTGCCTAATTCCACCGATAATAATGTTCGGTGTTTCCAAAACCTTTCCACCTCCGTCTAATTTGAAAAGAAAACCAGCGTTTACATGAGCATGGGCGTTCTGTGCCCTAGGCATTATCTGTTAAAAATACAAAACAGATACAAATACAATAATTTTATAGGAGTGAATATAGGTATACTGGAGTAGATTGGGCATGTGTAGCTATAATGCTCAGATATCGGTATGGGATATCCAAACCTTGTAGGATCTGTATTCGTAGTCGCTTTCGAGAGATGGCAAAACGATGCTGTATATGATTTTATGTTTCATGTCCATTTCGAGAAAATTCATAAGATTCACACTTTTCTTATCTCCAGGATCCTCGACTAAAAATTATTCTGTTTTATTATTTGACTATCGATATCGGTATGATGCTTTTCTACACGATGAATACATATCGTATTGCCGTGATTCTTACGTATGTGTAGTTGGGCACCGGCCGTTTCCAGGATCAGAAATAAGTCAGAGGGGAATTCATGGTGCTGATGTTTTATCATCAAGTTACCAGCCATTGTGCCTATCTGGAAACGATTCTCAAACTGAATGATAAATATCTACCCTAGTAGGTAAATTGAGTTTTTTTTATAACGCGATAATATAATAATGATACTTACGTTACGGACGGGGACACTCGCAATTAGATCGATATGTTGCGTTAAATGCTTCAAATATTCGAACCCTTTCTGTTTCCCATATTTCTTAAAGTTTTGCATAGCTTCAGTCAGCGACAAGTTTCCTCCCAACGCCAAACCATCATTGCCCATCTTAACCCGGTGAAGATCGGGAATACCATTTACGTCTATGTAGAGATCAGGTTTTTCGAGACGATACACTCCTGGAAACATTTATATCAAAGGGGCTGCATTATTCATATCGAAAGTACTTTCAATATACGATAATCTATAAATTACCGTGAGCTGTATTGCCACCATTGAGGACGTAGCTTGCGTTCGGTTTGTTCTTAAATATCGAAAACAATTCATCGATCGTTGAAACCTTGTAAAATTCAGCATCATCCAGAAGTATGTGCCGATATCCAGAGTCATTTTTCGTTTTTAAAGTACCGCAGGATCCTCCTACCCCACAAACTTTTCCAGATTTCGGACAGATTTTCATCTCGCCTAGTTCCTATGAAGATAAAAAAAAAACACCAAATGATTTCTGGCTTTACAGATCCTTCTCTCGAAAACAGTCGAATAAGATATCTTCACCTCGATGTCTTGAACCTTTTTTGTCAATTCCGGATCTGCGTCTATTGCAAAGGTCTTAAAAGCATCTAGGATCGGTCTGTATCCCGTACATCTGCAGATATTACTACCAAAAGAATTTTCTATTTCCCTCATCGTCAGCTTTTTTCCTCTAGACAAACTACACGAGAGAGATGTAGATAATAATCTTCAAATAGATTTAATTATATGATTGAGCTATTGCAGATATATTACGAATTACATCCGAAGCGTGGAGTCGCGTGAAGATGCATACGCTACCTGTACATGCTCATTACCATCCCAGGCGAGCAGTAACCACATTGCGAACCATTCATCTGTGCTAATCTCGCCTGCACCGGATGATATCCTGACTTACGATCCCCGATACCTTCTACGGTCGTGATCTCCCACCTGTCGGTGATGGGAGGGAATATATTTCGAGATTAGAATTGAGGGTCTGTCTCAATAACTGAACTATGTGGGTAAGACTCTCGATAAAATTCCTCCACTCACCCATCGCAGATTAAAATTGGAACGAGGCATGAATTTACCGCCATTATCTCGCCACGTATTCTGGCAGCAACGATGCACGCCCCGCAACCACCTTCGAGGCACATTGACTTTGTACCACGAAGATTGACATGTTCTCGAAGATATATGTTCAACGAAGTGCCTGACGGTATAGTCTCGTCGACTGAAAAATACAATCACGAATCTCTGTTTCAGTACATATAACGGCGACGGTATAAAAATCTGCCACTATTATTTCCCATGCGAAAAGAGCACTCGGACTGCAGTTTCAGACTTATCATTTACATGTATAAGTATACCAGCTGTACCTACCTGTATACTCCACCCCATTTATGGTGAAGTTGACCGTACTGTGCGAATCACTGGAAATATTGGAAAACAATTAATGATACGAATATCGTGCGGTTGCAGTTAAAATGCTGGTAATTTAATTTTCTATTCAATCAGCCATAACATATGCATCGTAGTAACGTTTGTATAAGTATAGAATTATGAGTTATAGATATAATACAATGCAATACTATACCTATATAGGTATGTATAGTGTCGTGCGAAATCCTCAGAAATATATTACATAATATACATATCGTATAGGTATAAAGAAAATTATGGATAACGCGACGGTATATAAGTGGAGGATTGCTGATGCTTTAAAATAACCTGCAGTTTATACCTATTCGTAATCATCCTTCAAACGTGTTTATTATAGGTATATATGCCGTACACACTGGGTAATTTATGAAATTATTTTTTCGTTACGCTGGTCAAGTACGCAACCAGGCCTGTCCGTGACAACTTGCCATCGATGAAATCATCGTATATAATATATACCTACATAGAACAAATCTTACCGCAATTAGCGTATATGGACATCGACTACCACTATATTATTATAGTATAGGTATACATGCAGCGATCTGAGTGACGAGACAAATCACTAAGAAACTTTAGGTATACAGAAATAGGCTCTGCACTCGTATATGTTTCTATAATAATAACTCTATAACGGTATAAAAAGAGAAATTTCTTGATTTTCAAAAAATGTCATATATTTCGATGGAAATCGTGAAATTTAACTGAAAGTTTAGTGGTCAAAAATCTTACCTCAAATTTATTTTGATTAGGAAAAATCTATAATATACGGTTTTAATACGCACTTATTATCGACAATCATTCAGCCCCCATAAAAAGAATCCGACACTGTTGAGACTAAGATATTATACCTATAGGGCTATTTTGCAGCATGGCCACTGTCAAAGAAGGATAGAGTGGGAACAGAAATCAGGTTTTGACGGCATCCAACTTTGTACTGATGGAAAGAAACGCTGCAGTTACACGGGGGATATTGGAAATTGAGAAAAAAAAAAGATACATAAATACCACATTAGCCGGACATAAGGCGAGATGTCGTAGAAGAAGAAGACGAAGAAGAAAAACAAGTAAAGAAACGATTGTATATTAGTATAATCAAAATGAAAGTAATGAAGTTTGAAATAATTCCTGATGCAGTTCTCACCTATCGCTGCTAGTTAGTCCACCCATATGTTCGAGCCGGAACTATATATTTATTGAGTTTAAAACAGTAAGAAAATAGTCTGGTGTGACGTAAAATGCGGTACACTGATGATTCCCGGTTCAAGACTATCTATTTAATGTATCGATTTGTAATTTTATATTAATTATCTCCACCGGGAAACGGGTAAGAAACCGTCGTGCATCTTGCACGCAGGAACGCTGCAGATTGTCTGGTACTCGCGGAACTTGTTCCCGGTATTTATACCCAAGTCCAAGGGGGATATGCTTGCTGTAACGAGGAGAGACGGAATCGTAATTACTCGTGTATAAAAGCGAGGCAGTAAATCGTATGTAATGCGTGTATAGGCAGGTATTATACATATGTACTGTGCAGGCGTATGTGGTAATCTTGTTTATACCCATCATCTCTTACGCGAATTTTAGGGTACACGTTCTCAATATATGAAATTTTAGTATCGCTTTCATATTCAAACATTACGGTTGGATACCCTCAACACAACAATTTAGTGCCACATCTATAATGTATGTAATATATACATATACTTATACATCACACATATGCATAACTAAAATCTATAACGAATGGGATCCACTGCATCTACCTCAGAGATATTTATGACTAGTTGTATCTGAATACTGCCGATATACTATACGTCGTGAATAATCATTAGGTATATTATATTGTATATAGACATACCTACACATACATACCCACGCTGAGGAAATTTTTTACTCTCACTTTCTTTTAGCAACATTTTCCATCCTATGGCTGGTTTCAGCTGCAACGAACCATGTAGGTATACACATATGTCATTATACGATTACAAAAAGCCTCTAAGATTCCACACGAAATCATACACGGAAATTTAAAAGTATTGCAGTCGTAGTAACTATGAGATGTTTTATTTAAAATATTTTCATAAATTGTAACAATAATTTGCTTGCAGGTGTGTGGTAGATCAGTTTTTTGCGACTGTAACATACACATACATAGTAGAGTAACGTCAGTGGGCGGTGAGCATATAGTTGTGACAATTAAGATGTCTGCGGGTGCAAAAAATATGTAGGATTGAATGGTGACTATTTATAAAAGAATTAGTATTCATTGTAAGCATAATTGTGACTTGTCAAATTTGATTCGCACCTGACAAAGTATCGGTTCACAATAGAAGCGTTAGTTCCGGCGGAAATCACAACCCTAAAGCGCAACGAGCCATTAATCGACGCGGCGTTTACTGGACTTGGAAAGTATTTATGAACTTTACGCGGTGTGGCCACTCACTAGGGTGTATCAACTAGTTCGTAGTAATGATTATTTTATCATCGATAATTTCGCAGATCCAACTATTTGGAATTAGTATCTGAACGGGAATTTAAAAGAAAATTTAAGTAAAAAGGTCACATTCACCCACACCTACGACCCTTTGCTTTTAATTTTTCAACTTTGTAAAAACAAATTATACGACTATTTTTTTTTTACATAACAATCGCATTATCAACTCCTTATGGCATTAGTCACACGACGTGTTCACAGATTGCATATAATGATTATACAGGCCCCAGGTCGCAATTCTTCTGCAGCAATAAATAACAAGTCCGATGAAACTGAGAGTTCAAATTGGCTACAGCCCGCTTATTGCGGCAAAAGTTGTTCGTAAATAGATCGTTAGAGGTCGCCACCTCCTGGAGTGTTTCTACTAGTCTGAAAGAGAAGCCGGTGGGTGGTGACATTCCAAACTACATTTGCCGCAATGAGCGGGAGATAACCGATTTGAATTCTCTGTACCATCAGGTTTGATACTTTTTAAATATAATCATTTTAGGCGTTGAATAATAAGCATATTGTATCGTAATTGTCAAAAGAACTTTTATTTTCTTTAACCAGAGAACAAGAATTATAAAGAGTAGAGGAGACGAAAAAAAGGGAAGTTAATGAAAGTAGAAAAATCAAAAGTGAGCGAAGGTCCAAGACAGATACTGAATAAACACATGGCAATGGGTAGCCGGTTTCTCTCTTGGTGAAAACTTCCCCAACGACGTTCAATTCTGTACCCAAGAGACATTTGATATAACGACAGAGAATGTCGTTAACATCATCGATAAGATAAAACTCAAACGGAATGATAGCAATTTAATCAGTTACTAAAAACGACATGACAGAATTCGTTCCAATCCATTAGCCACATGCAGCATACAAATAACTATATATATATATATATATATATATATATATAAATATATTTACGTAATGAAACTGAAACTCAGAATAATTTTCCAAAAATATTCCCGGTGTTTGTGCTGTTAGCGATAATCTCATTCCGTATTTGATTATCCACTTAAACGGCCCCCGGAATAATGTCTCAGAGGCACAGAATTAATGACTAAAAAGGTGCCTATAGATTATCTTAAAGTTACTAACTCTGATTCTTAAGCTTATTAATATTACTTTTAAAAACTAATCGAAAAGTGTGTCATAATATGTTATGATATCTTGTATCGTTTGATTACATTTCTGTAATCGTAAAACGAGACGTCGATCGAATAAATAATGAAATGAAATCTCGCATTTAGATAGAAATAAATACGAGTAAAAGGAAACACGACTCTCCAGTGTGAAGAATATATCTCTACTTAATTCAATTTGGAAAAACGAATCGAAAATACAAGAGCCAAGTGCACAGGCTTGCCCGAAAATATGACAAACCGAATCAGTCATCTTGTATTTGAATCGCTGATCAAAGCGACTGTATCCGCGGCGAACACAAGGGCAACTCAAAATCGGAGCGGACAGATCAGGTGGAGCATGCAAAGTTGTAGAGCGAAAAAAAAAAACAAAAAAAAAAAAAAACCAGTTAAAAGACTAAAACGACTGTTAATCCGATAATTAAGGAGAACGTCGATGATACATGCAAATCGACGAACGACGCTCTCACTGTTAGTTTTAAAGCCTTACGTTTTATAAATGTATATTAATCTTTAGACGTTCGTTCGAACGAAATTTATGTGTATGATTTATATATACATATACATATATATAGTATATAAGTATATATGTATATATACATACATATATAAGTATATATATATGCATACGTGTATATTATATCACTCTTAGATCATGATGAACTTACACTAAGTCTTAATCAATAAATACATCGCGTATAAAGTCTTAACAATTCCGATCTCTTTAAAGCATTTCATATAGTATATTCGATATCATCAATTTCCAATAATAATTGTGAAAACTCGACAAGTGATATCTTTCTTTTTCATTTTTTATCAGTGCCCGCCAGTGAATTTATGACACTTTCCTCAAATCTTATCGTTGATACTGAAATGATGAGAGATGAACGGGATGATGACGGTTTAGCAGCCGTTAAAATAAATGGAAAAATCGTTTGGCCGAAATTGAATAAAACCTCTACCCAATATGGAAATACAAACAGGTAGCGACTGTTACTTAAATCTGAATCGTCACGCTGAATGACTAAGCCAACGATAAACGGGCAGAGCCCGGCGAAGTTTCAATCTAAACGCAAACTGAAACTTGGACAAAGTGTATTTCATCATCATCCCCCGTTCGTATACATCGTTGGACGTCGATGTCGATAACGGTGGGACGAGGCTACTGTAATTTCGAGGACATAGCCGCGGGTAGGAACAAGAAGTCGTGGGAAGCAGCTCCTTTAAGCTTCTTCGAGAAAATTGGCGTTCTCGCTGCATACATGATAATCGTTGGCGAATTTCAATCGTCCAACGTCGTTAATTCGTTCGTTAACGTTTCACGCCATGGAAATGGTTACGTTGATACCGAGGTTACCGTTGTCGGCGAATAACTGTGCCATCGACGTGTCGAATACTAAGCAATCGGAATTTAGAATAGCCGAAGACACACCCTCGTGGATTGATCTCGGCATAGCCTCCCACGTAAGGCGTCGTCTGTGCCCGTTCAATTCCAATCTGAAATTAGACCTGGTATGTAAAATCAAATGATTGGAACTGGGTTCAACCTGAACACAAAATTTATGCAAACTTCCAATAACAATCCTGCTATTGCATTCCTGTTGAATATAAAATCATCTGCTAATCATGATATGATATGAATAATGCCAAACATCAAGCACTCAGTGGGAAGTATGAGTAAGTAACAAGTAATAGTTGAGTCACTATTAGAAATATCTTAGTACCTACATTCAAGGTTTTTAATCAAATCCCTTGATAATCCCAGGCTTCAAAGGTAAAAACCCGGTTTTCTGCAGCTAACACTGCATTTAGTTATAATATGTCTCAGTTTGTATTTACATTCTAATCTATGGTGTTGTCTAGACAAATTAGGATTAATAGGAAAAACCAATCCTGCTACCTGTACGCAAAATTTTCGGCTTGTTTTCTTGAGCCGATCAGTTGAACAATGGCAAAGAACTGCTGATGTCCGTCGTACTTCTCTTGTTTCTCCAAAACTAGCATGAAGTGATGGCCGAAACATGACTGCATCATCACCCAGTCTACAGCTCCAGAAAGATTGATATCCGTAGCCAAAAACACGATATCTTCACCTACAATTGCGATAATAATAGAATCAAAGTAAGAATTGAAAATGGTATCACTCAGGTATTACAGAAAGATAGTGATCTCAGCAGACATGACAAAATTATTCTGCTGGACAAAGTATTGGTTGAAACAAGGGCCATAAAATACCTTGCAGGGTTGTGATACTTTTGTGGCTCATGACGAGGTGGGGCATTACTTGTTCAAGGGACCCCTGCCATTTGCACGAGGCGCCAGGACAGGGACAACTGTAGGGGCGAAACTCACAGGCATCCTCATGGTCAGCCTTTTCCGTATGAACAAGAGATACAGTACAACCGCTCGTCGAATATTTGCAGGGAAACATTACGTTGCTCGCCACTTTCTCCATTGCCAGGTTCCTGATGTTACCTGTTTGTTTTTGTCATACAATCGTAGTAAGATATTCAAATATTTGAGAAAGTAGTGGAAAAAGCATCGAGAACCCGGGACCTAGTACGTGCCTATTTGTACATCAAACATGCATTTTCTTTAATCGATACGTCCACCATGGACTCAAACAACAAAGAATGTTAAAATTTCACTACATGATAAGTTGATAAAGAATAAAACAACCATAACATCCACCGCCTTTGAACAGACAAAGATTAAGAATCTGTGGATGAACGAAGAATAAAATTTACACATAAACTATATGGTTAGCAAATGTATAAACCCACCTAAAGGGCCACGACAGGTAGGGCAGCAATTGAGCTTGGGTCTACAGTTACTGCATACGAGGTGTCCGCTCTGGCACTGGAGTATGGGTGGCAGGACATAGTCGAAGCATACAGGACACTCAAAGAGGCTGGCAAGGTCAGCCGAACTGCTCAGTGCAGAGGCTGTTGATGCGGAGGTGCCAGGTACTCCACGCCCCCGCTTACCAGAGCTTATGTTGAGCTGTGACATTGTGCTGGGCGGGTCAAATGTATCACTGCAACTCCTTGCCACTGGTCCTTTATTATCCTTTTTTATGAAGTAACTTCCTCGGTTGGTTTATTCCTCCGAATGATTGATTTTGAATGGTAGATGTACCCGTATAGCGAGTTTGTCAACTCGTTTATCATCTCATTGGAAAGGTTGTGTGTTGAGTTTAATTTCTACTGCGAAATGAGGCGGGCCGGTATCGTCTAAACGTTGCAGTATTTTTATTTAATAATTCTTCTTTTGGTATTGGTTTTGGTTTTGGTAGTTGGTTTTGCTTATGGTAGGGTTGTTGAGATGATAAGCGTAGTGTATTAATTAAGGAAAAGGCACTTGAACGAAAGTTATCGTTGGACGTGAACAAGCCCGAGTATATTTCAGCATGGAAACTAACCTCCTTCTTTATGGTACGGATTGCGTCAGTGTTACTCTGACTCTTAATAATGTGAAATAATAAACTGATTCGACGATAGAGCTACATCGCGGGGTAGCGCGGTCGAGGCGCGTCGATGCTTCGCTTTGTCGTGGTGCGTACGGGCGGTGGCAACGACAATGACAACGGCGACATTGAGGACATTGACGACGAGGACGGCGAGGACGGCAGCAGCGGCGGTGACGACGATGACGAAGATGACGATAGAGACAACAGCGATAACGACATCGTGGCTCTCGACAGTTGTTGACGCGGCGGGCGACAAAGACCGCGGACTCGGGTTGGGAGAGACGTAGGTATACGTAGCCGAGGTGAACTGCTGGCGATTGGCGAGATGGGCGAATGAAAGTCGGGGCATAGAACTTGGTATACCGTATTTATGTACGTGGGTACTCGCGACGTGTTTGCAGTCTTTTAGACTCTACGCAGAGTATTCCCAGAGTGAATCACAACCGACGACGATACGCCGCCGTTAACCGTCGCGTCTCTTGGTCATTCATAATCGTATTAAAGTCTCCTTATCCATTTAAATTACGACCAAGATTCCCCGGGCTTGTACGTTTTCCTCCTTTTCTTCCCTTTCAAATAACTTCGTACAACCAACCAGTAATAACCGCCTACCACAGCCATCTACAGAGATCTACTTTGGCCATGTTAACATGGGCCATAAACTAGACAAGGTAAAAAATAAATAAATATGCCATTGATAAGCCACGGGTCGTGGGTACACAGGATGGACGAGGCTTTCAGTTATCGGCATTCGTGATTTCAGCCACCGACTATGGCAGCACTGTCGTTTCCAGCAAAAAGTTGTCGAAACACTTTTCATACGACTTTTGCTATCACTTTGTAAAACCTTTGCATAATAGTAGTAACATTTTAGGGATAAGATGACGATTCCAGGAATGCGCAATCAACCATTTTCCGACTAATGTTTTTGTAATATTTTTTATTCCATTATCGGGTGCGTTCATTCCTCAGTCAACGTAGCAGCCTCCTAACTTAGCATGCCGAATGACAAACTCTATCTACTCGTGGCTCGATGGTTTTCGTATGCCGGGAAAATTTGAATTTTGAATCTGGCAAAGAAGTTCCTGCTCGCACGGGTCTCGTTCATTTTATCCCAGTCACAAACATAGGCTGTATTTGTATAATATGTATACGTCTATGTAACGTATCTATAAACTAGAAAAAAAAAAAACTATTTTGATGATAATAGTCGATCGGTTATAATGACTTTGAATAAAATGACGACAGCCATAGAATAATGTAGTGAAACCAAAACAGTAGTAAAAATATATTTTACAATACTCTGTACAAAGTTTAAGATTAATATTTTTGTAAGTCCATACATAATATATTAAATATTATATTATCGTTGCGACTGTTGCGAGATTGTAAAATAACACGTACAATGACGACTTATAGGTATGTAAGTATTATTTAGTGTGGCGTGTAAGATCCGTAATATACACGTATATTATCAAATCGGGTAAATCACGTTCTAAAACGAGAAATCAACCCAAGAACCAGCTCCGCGTCAGCTGCAGTAACAATATAACATATTGTAGTAAATTATTCATATGTATAATTTAAAACCCTACAAGAAAAAATCCTATAAAAACAAACTTGCCCTGCGTGTATAATCAGTTAGGTACGATATACGTACATACAATGTGGATCAGCAATAGGTTTCTTATAATAAATTGCAAATAAAATTGATCACCAAGCCCTATACAGGTGTACAGATTTCATTTCCTCCCCCCTATAATGCCTGCGCGGGTGCATT
Source organism: Macrophya annulata (assembly GCA_963924015.1). Taxonomy (NCBI): domain Eukaryota; kingdom Metazoa; phylum Arthropoda; class Insecta; order Hymenoptera; family Tenthredinidae; genus Macrophya; species Macrophya annulata. Next base: position 119,151 of record OZ001264.1, on the reverse strand, counting down.
TTACCGACACTTCAATTGATTCAACTTGAAATAAATCAGTTTTGCAGCCGTGGTTTCCTGTCGTCACAGCGATACGACAATAACGTAATCCTAATTTTAAATTTCTAATTAACCATTAATATTAACTACCTAGATTGTACAAACATTCCTTTCATCGTACGTGTTTGAACTAAAAGAAAAATTAAATAAAAAAAAAAATTATTTATATAATTATAAATGTATGTTTGTATACAGATACACAGATGATATATAATAAACTTGCTTATATGTATATTGCTTGCCTCGGCCGTATGAGGCAAAAAATAAATTGATTGATTAATATAGTGTTATTAATTACACGTACCTATGTAATATATGTATAGACGATATAAAAAAAATATATATAAATATGTAAATATATATATATATATATATATATATATATATATATATATATATATATATATATATATATATATATATATATATATATATATATATATATATATATATATATATATATATATATATATATATATATATATATATATATATATATATATATATATATATATATATATATATATTTTAACATTTTTGTCATCTATAAGTAATCACTATTTTATTTATTATATTGATTTCATTTTTTTTTTTTTTCGAATCTCGAACACGCGCAAACCTGCATGCAATACTTATTATAATATACAGAGTGGTCCACAAAGCTGGGACCGTATTCGAATGTGGTTGAAAATTCCAATTGTACCATTTTTTTTTCTTCTTCTCCAAGTAGATCAATCAATTTTGGATACCACCCTATAGTTCGATGCAGTTATCTTTTCTCCGAATAGGCTTACTGATTCTGAGGAACTGCTACATCCCCAAAATTAAGAATAAACGATCTTTTCAGCACACGCTTTTGAAATCTGTTACAAATGTTTTCAGTATTGTCTCCAAGACTCCCGATAAGTGTTAGCGCACGCTGTCAAAATTTCCTTGAAATAAGAAAACCTCAGCGTCGTAATTAGAATAATTCGCATTTGTGTTGGTCTAATGATTATTTTTATTGGTCCTAAGGCTTACATCCTTTCGGAAAGTAGCCAAACTGGTCTAATGAAACTCTTCTTGATGAGTACTTCAAGCAGTGTTTAATTTATTCACTGTAGAGAAAATATTACTACATTGAAGTATGGCGTTTAGAATTGATGGTTCTACTCGAAAAATAAAATAAAAATGGTGCATTGGTAATTTTTCCCGATTTCCAAGAGCGAGAGAGGCACATCTATTTGAATATGGCCCAGATTATCAATGCTAATCACCCCGTGTGTACAATATACAATTATATTTATACGTATATAACAAAATGTTAAATGAGAACGATTACAATAAAAATTATAGTAAAAAAAATAATAATAATATTAGTAATAAAATTCTATTTACATTGGAGGAGATATATGTAAAACTTGAATATTAAGTGTGATATCATACTTATTAAATTGATCCATCTTCAGTGGTATAAATTAAATACATAAATGATCTGTGCTTGGAAGAACTCTATAAATATATTCGTTGATACAGAATCAAATTTCACAGAGAATATACCTATGTATATGTGATTGTTATCATTTTGTCCTTTCGAAATTTTTCATCAAACTGCGTACGTTTGTTTTATTTGCCAGAAGCCTGGTTCAGAGTAACCAGACTAATTGGAAAGTAAAACAGCTGTGCCTAAGCGACGTTACGGAAAGAGATCCTATTTGAATAACTTTATAAGAGCCGGAATACGCGGTTGGAGAATACTAATTTCGGTTGGGAGAAAGATGGGGCCGTTTCGCGTTCGCTGTGAAACCGGAGCAATTTCAGCTTCGTTACGAGAAAGGCGCCGTTGCGGCTTCGTTGTGAAAAAGGAACCACCGTTTCAGCTTTGCTACGAAGCGGCACTTTTCTCATAGCGAAGCTGAAATTGTTCCTTTTTCATGGCGAAGACGAAACGGCCCAGGCACAGAAAAATCTGAGCCTGAATCACGTTTGTGAAATCGTAATTGACGATCCCTTAAAAGTATTTTATGTTTAAAGAAGCGTAAATTACGTTCATCATTCAAAACGTGAATTACTCTTAACGTTACCGTAAATCAAGGATTTTTCGACTTCATTTACGGTAACGTTATGAGTAATTGACGTGTTGGATGATGAACGGAATTTATGCTTCTTTAAATGTAAAATACTTTTAAGGGAACGTAAATTAGATTCAGGCTCAGACTTTTCTGTGTGCACCTTCCTCCCAACCGACGTAATATTCGCGATTTGCGCTATTTACGTTGATCATCATTTGCCAGTAAATGTTGATCGCAGGGGAAAATGTCTTTTATCCCGGACTTCAGGCTTGCAGTACATTGGAAAAAAAGTCTACGAAAGTTACGGGCCTTCTCAACATCATTTATTGTACAGCTACCAATTAGCAAGTTTAAAAAAAAATTTTATTGTTTTTTTTCCCATCGAAATTAATGCACGTGAATAAATGCTGTTTGAAAGATGCGTATATTGAGGAAGAAATATTCCCAAAAATATTTTTACTACGATTCATTTGATCAAATTATAATAAGAATGTTCGCCAAAAGAAAATATCGCGACCGTAATTCGTCTGGTTTCATCGAAATAGAAAGTTTCTGCAGTCAATGAGGATATATTTGACTGTCCTCTCAATGGTCGTTGAACATTAATATTAGTTAATATAGTCGTAAACAATTGTCTGTAAAGATAGATCTCTGATGTGTATGTAGTGTGGTTATTCGTAAATAGAAAAAAAAAAAAAAAAAAAAAAAATACAATATAAATAAAATCTAAAACGTAAGTGCATCCATTCACATAAGTATTCAAACTTGTATTTAAACTACAGGTATATATGTACGTGAAGAAGGCCCGGAACTTGTCGACAATTCTGCATATAGTTTACTCGTCGATGACTAGCTTACAGTATTATGCATCATATGAATATTTTTCTTTGCGATAAATCTATCATCAGGAGCAGAAAAACTTCTGTTTAATAATTGCGTGATTTTTTTTTTTTCTTTTTGTTATTATTTTTTTTCCATTTTCTGTTTTTCATGATTATAGTAAAGAATATCATATTTCGTACTGTTGGATAAAGTCTCACCGTACTTTTCCATTGATTCTAAGCCGCGATATACACATACACACATATTGTACTTGTTGTATCTAATCTTTGCTCCTAGTTTTGTTTCTTCTCTTTCTATATTTTATCGCGACTCGGTAATAGCTGACAATTAAATTACATTCAGCCCGATCGTTCATCTCTAAACGCGTCGTAATAATAACTCCCTAAGTAAATGCTTCGTAAAGCAAGGCACATACATTATCATGTCGGTCACATTATGTGTGCGTGTATATGTATATGCGTGGATTTCAATACGATTTCAAGAGTCAGCCTTTCATTGTTGATTTATACGCGTCATCGTCATCGTCACAACATGTATGCGAGGGGGAAAACAAGTAGAAAAACCGATTAAAAATCATCAAGACATTACTTATTCACTACAATGACCACCATACCTGCATCACACGGAACACGAAGATTACTTCAGCCTTATTCTACCGCCGCATATCCTCGGTCAACATTCCATTAGTCAAGTTCGTTGTTCAAGATCCAATATCAATAATCAATAAGGCTCGGGGGTTCGTTGTAGCTGAGTGTCAATCAAGAGCTAAAACAATCGTTCGAACAATCGTCTTCCTTTGCTAGATTTGCGTCCTTTGTTGTAGGTATATGCGTATTCGAATATATCTCTACACAGTGTATTGAAGTATGGCTATTATTTAACGTATATAGCAGCTCTGTATACGGAGATATCTATGTAGTGGTCGGTACGACCGTTACTTTGCTGTACTGTTCGTCCGTTTGACCAACATTCTGCTGGTAACCAGGCGGTGGTGATTTCTTATTAACCCGCTGATGGGGTACGTACGACATAGCCGAACCTTGTAACGTAGAGTTATCGTCCGATCGCGTCGGATTTTCCGCTATGGTTACATATCCCGATGATTGTTTGACGACCGGTAAAGATGCAGGGCCGGACGTCGCGGGCCGTGTAATCGGATCGTTACAATCCGCCAATTTTTGCTGATTCGTTTTCGACGTGTCCATTAATTGCGGTGAGAAAGGATACGAAGAAGCCGAGTGGTCACCACCTTCGCCGATTCGCCGATTGCTTAAAAACGGTGTTTCCGACGGAGATACCAAGGTGCTAACCGCAACGTATGGATTTTGCATTTGCACGGGTTCCTTGTTGTTTCGCGCGGATGGCAAGCCGCGAGCTGTATCTACCGGCACGTATGTGTTCGAGGGTAACTCGATCAATGACTGGGACAAGGAAACCGACGGGTCGGCGAAGTTAGGGGCAAATGGCGGCCTGCCGCTGCTCAATTCCACCGTCGTCGGCGAAGCATAACAAGTCTTTTGCAATTTAGGGTCGTCGTGCTCTTTCGACGGGCGTAACATCTTGGTTGCGTCAATTAGCCCCGCTTGAACGTATGGCTTGGATAATTTGTCAGATATTGAGTACGGAGGTGGTTGCTGTTGTTGCTCTTTAACCTGGTGCACAAAATCGATACCCGCGAAATCTCCGAGGGATGAAATTTGCGGTTTAACACCAGCATTCCTAGTCTTCTGTTCGAGCGAAGCCAGACTGACGTATGGATTTACAACAACTGGTTCCATTCTCGCCTCGGGCTCAAGAGGTATAAGATCCCCTGTCCTTGGGTAATTCCGTTCTGCACCCATTGCCTCCACCCCAGCTCTATTGCGCGGCATTGGCGACGGTGCTAAACCGACGACGCTATAGACGCCTTGGGCGCTTCCCTTCCCCCGTGGTAGCGGGCTCGGGTTGTTTGACGAATTCTCGTCGGACGACGGCATGCTTATGTATCCGGTCGACGACCAAGTATGCTGCTGTGATTCGGGATACAAACCAGGGGCAGTCATAGCAGTGGTACCATCCGTAAGATTAGGAGTTGACCTAGCAAGAGAGAGAGAATCGACTGCAGGTGTATCGGTATTTTTAGCATCCTTGACATACGAATCCCAGCGTAAACGATCGCTGGAAGAATCCGGTTTAGTACTCCCAGAAACGTAGCGTTGTCGCAGATTGGATGATTCCCACGTAGGCGGAGATTCTAGCAGTTTTGTTGGTGACATGGGTACAGGGTCTAGGTCAGCGCCGCTATCGGTTGAAACATGGGAGTCTGAGGTTAGCGAGGATGTAACGGACTCTTGCCCGCTAGAGCATCCGCTAGAATCTGCCGATAGCTGCTGGGCGTGCTGATCATTGCCCTTTCCCAGTAGTTTCTGTTGTGAAAAAAAATGAATCAAATCGAAATGTTAATTTTTCATTAGTTCACGAACATGCCGCGGAGAAAAAGTTCAGAAATCAAGTTTGTAAATACCATGTTAGGTTGAAGCCCAGGCGGTAGTTTTACCTCCACGTCCTGCATCGCTTTGCACTTTATCCATATCCTATAATTTTTAGAAATCAATCACACGATTAGTCTGTGTTCAGAGTATGCAGAAATATCGTGCGATTAAGGCCATAAGGTCGTAATCAACAAATAGACGATTTTTAAGCCGAAAGATCACATCCACCAAATTATTGAAAATGAAATTATCAATGATAAAATAATCATCCAATTTCCATGATTTGAAAAACAAAATCAGTATTCACGACCTTCTGCCTCAAATTGATCAATTATTAAATATTTGGCTCTACAGTGCCAAAAAGGTTCTATAATATCGCTTACGACTTTATACTATTAGTCACGCAATATGTATTGAGGGTAACGTGTCCCCACTAGGAGTCGTGTTGAGGCGGCCGCGCTTCGAAATCGACAATTGTTTCGGTAGCTAGCGACTTTTTGATTGATTATTTCGCGGTAGACAATTGCCGATTTGGACGCACGGCCGCCTCAACCCAACTCCCAATGGGATGACGTTAGGAATTCACGCTGTATATGTTTATAACTGGAAGCTATGGAATAAGCAAGAAATTGGATAGAATTAAATTACCTTTTCGAACTGTATCCCAAAAACAATAAGAAGGCTACACCGCTGAAGCATCCGATGATCCATATGACAACCCAGACTAGAGCGGATGGTCCTGTAGCAGAAAAATAAAATATATGGATTGCAAAGCGAATATGTAATTCCACAGATGATTAGTTTGCCACAAAATCCTACCGCTGCTGAAGCAGTTTCCTTCCCCAGGATCGGACCAGGGTCCTTCAAAGCGTTCCATATTGCGGCCAAAGTTGACGGCTCTTACTTGAAAATGATACAACTTCCCTCGACCAACGTTGCTGCAGTCAGGAATAGCCAGATCCTTCTCTGTAATGGTAATAAAATCGTGTGGTTACATATTATGGTTGGTGTACACATACGTAAACCACGTGCGTTTGATTGTAAAGAAAACTAAAATTCCCCAACTTCTCCTGGATGCGGACGAGCTCCACGTATAAATTCTTACTATATATTTGTATACTATACAATGTATGCAATGTGTACAATGTAATGTAATATAGCTATTCTATACTATACAATATGTGTAATGTATACAATGTATAGTGAATCAAATTTACTACTAAAAATATAATCTTAATATTTTTGTTTAAATAGTGTAAATATAAAAAAAAAACCATAAAAAATTAAAAAATTTTTTTTTTTTTTTTTTTTAATAACAATCGCATTTTTTGTTGAAACGATTAATCCTGAAAATGTCTTTCTCAGAATGACATTCCGAATCGAATGAGCCATCGCTCATATTTTTAGGAGACTTAGAACGATTCTTCGCAGGAAACTCACGACTAGACTAAGATGGATGTAATGTAAAACCTTTAATATGTTTCTCTGTACTACTTACCGCATTCAGTATCACATGTAGTTATGTTGCTATGAATTTCATTGTCGGCCGTGATTATTTCGTAATAATCAAGTTTTCCGCCCGGACCTCTCGGTGGGCTCCATTGGATGTGAACTTGACTCAAATTATCGAAACGTATTTTTGGTGGGTCGGTTTTACCCGGTATCCCGATGTCCGTTCTTTGGATTATTGGGTCGGAGCGGTTCCCTTCGTCTGCCGTCCAAGCAGACACTGTGATGTTGTAACGAACATAGGGTTGGAGATTCTGAATCAGTAGCCTCGTACCATTCTCAACTTTTGTGACGTTTTCATTGTAGTAAACAGTGTAGTATTTCAGCATGCCGTTTCTAGCGCTCGGTGGTTCCCATTCAACGTTAATAGTCGTATTTGTCACGCTCGTAATGCGGACACGCTGGGGTTTCGCCGGTGCTGCCTCTAAGGTAGTGTTGTAGAGTGGATCGCTGTGATGTCCTTCACCGTTTTTAGTCAATACAGCCACAGTTAGCTTGTAAGTTGTATAGGGTTTTAGGCCCGTCAAATCACCGATCATTGTATGAGGGCCTCCTTTTACCGTTGTGTTCATCATCGGATCTTTACAGGTCACGTTATAGGGCGATACAATGGGGCAATAATATATAATAAAGCCTTTTATGATGTCGATTCTGTCTGAACACTCAAGCCTCCATCCGACTTTGATGTTGTGTGAAGTAATACTGTTTATCCACACTGACTTCATCTTTCCAACAATTTTGTTGTGGATTGCCGTACAGGAAGCCCACACCATACCGCTACTGGCATCTGCTGTGTTAGCTGCTATCGCGAATTGGTAGATTTTCTGCCAGTCGGGTACAGTGGTGTTGTATATGCTTATATTTGGAGGGACGTGAATCCAGTCGAGATATCCCTGTAGACGGCGAGGGGTGGGGTGAAAAAAAGAAATGATAAAGCAATAATAATAACAATTATCGCTGAGAATGTAACAAGGTGTTGAAAATAGGTGGATTTTAAGTGAACAAAGGTCTATATCATTATACTCACATTGCATTGATAGGGGCGATCTCTGTCATTCTCGCACCAATATATCGTGTAACTGGTGATGTTAGAGTTACTCATTGGATTCCAGGATAGTTCGTAAAGACCTCCGTCGAATGCGATTTTTGTAAAAGAGACCGGTTCAGGTGGTTCTGAAAAAATGGATTTATGTATGTTGAGAGATTAATACAATATGGCATTAGATATTTGTTGTGCTCTTCTGTCGCACAATTTGATATGCAGGTAGTGGTGTCATTCAGAGGCATAACTTACTGTCCGACTGACGTGGAACATATACCACAGCTTTTTGTTTACTCTCCCCTAGGACGTTGGCCGCCACAATCTCAAATTTGAAACTTTCAAAACTGATTTCCTTAAACTTTGCATAGGTATCCTTTTTCTCGGATGGCTTTTTGTCAGATAGTTTACCATTCTCTTCAACGCGAATGATTTGGTACGTAAAATTGTCCCCATTTTGCAAGTGTGCCGGAATAGTTTGCCAATATATGTACACGTCCCTGCTCTTGCTGTTTGCCGCAATCTCGAAACTTCCGATATCTGTCCTCGGCGATTGACCCGGGACTAAAAATTGCGAGATTGTGATAACGTGAGTGTAGAATACCGTAATATTCATAAGTATTATAATATCTATGGTATATATTAATCCAATATATCGATAGCGACATGTGACATAAACCTTGTCGTATACAGGCTCATACAGGATTCTATCAACCTGTGAGCCTGCAACTCCAGAAAAATATACGTAAATATATTATCGGAAACGAGGTCTAACAAATGGGTGAAAATGTGAAGATGATAACTTACGTGTAGCTGCAGTTTTGACGGTGATGTCGCTAAATTGACTCCACGAGTCATCGCCGATTGCTTTAGTACTTCTGATGAAGACTCTAATGTCATAAACCGTGTTTGCATATTGCAAATTAGTCAGATTGAAATATATCTCCTTGGCATGTACGTCGTCCGTTATATCTACTGACTGAAATTGTTAAGTAATCATTGATTATTATTAGTCCATGGATTATTGATTATTATCTTTGCGTTGATGACCAGAATAATAATAGTGTGTAAATTTGTTTATTGCTTACCGTCCAATTTTCTTTATTATCGTATTGGCTCTGATAAGAAATCCTGTGGTAGAGGCCAGGTGGAAAGTTTACCAGGCGCATTGGTACCTTCCAATGCAGCATGACACTTGAGTAAGTTTTGTTGACAAATGACAGATTGTCCGGCTTTGACGGGATCACTAGAAAATTTTTCACACTTACAGTCATCTATCTACATAGCAGAAATCATGCTGTGAAAATTTCAAATATTCATTTCTTGAGAACAGAAAAAAAATCCGCGGCAAGTTTTTTTCTTTCCTTTGAGATTGTGAATACTTTCAACTACATTTTTGAAGTTTTCTTTTTTTCGATTTTTTTGGCACGTCAGCTGGGCTATTTCGGAAAATTGACAAAAAATTCCTTTTCTAATCCACCCATTCGTATCTTTAGCAACAGGAACCGCACTGCACCCTAGAACACTTACCATGGGCATAGTGATGAAATTTGTACATGAAGGTAGCGTTTCCCAAAATGTTCTCGGCATTCAATATAAATGTGTAGTACTCGTAGACCTGTCTGTACATCGGATCTGTAAAGACGTCCCATACACAACTGTTTGAGTTTGCCTTCTTTGAATCTTTGGACTCTGGACATCGATAGAGTGCTCGTCCACCAATACGGCCAGGAAGCTTGAATCCCAAACTGAATTTGGTTGTAATGTAGTTGTCCACCGGATCCCATGTGCAGGTAAGCTTCTCCCAGTTTTGCGATATACAATGGAAATTACGCGGCTCTTGCGGCTTGACTAAAAAATGAAAGTGAAAAAGAGGGGGAAAGAAAAATTAAGGGAATACAAGTAATAGAAAGGCACTGGTAATTAAACAGATGCAGACTAGGGTGGTTAATAATATTTATAAATATTCAATTTAAAGTTATTTTGGTAACAATAACTTCAATTTTGTATACCTTTTTGGTTTTGAATTGAATTTTTCCGATCAAATTTTTTATTTGAGTAAAATTATTTTGAATTTTTGATTTACTTTTTATTTATTTAAAAATTAAAAATAATTATTCTCTATTCTATTGTTATATATTTTGAAACAAATATTTTGCCAACACATTTTACAATGATTCTTTTTATTAAAGATGAAACCGCTTGAGCTGCCTTTCAAAATTAATTTATAGAATTTATATTTTGTGAATTTTTTTTATTTTGTTTAATCATGTATTAAAATTTTTCACGTAATCGTAAAAAAATCAAAAATATCGAATTTTTTTGAACCATCCTATTAAAGATATAAAAAGATATAAAAATGACATGATATTTTTACGAATACCTATCTATACTTAATACTTACATCCGACAACAACTTTGTTCAAACAAACTGCCTCATCATTGAAGCCATTGTTCAGCCTCAGTTTGCAGAAATACATATCCTCTGACGGGGAAACCTTCTCCACATACATCATGCTTGTTGTTGAGTTAATAACTGTTATATATTCGGGTTCCATTTTATCGTTATGTCGAAAGAATACTAGATCCGAGGCATTTTTACCACTAAATTTCGGGTCCGTCAAAGTCTCATTGAGCATGCAGTATATCCGCAGGGGCTGTCCATCCTCCAAGAATATGTCTCCCTTCGGCCACGTTCCTGACAGACAAACAGACAAAAAACATTAGTTGACTGCAAGATTTCAGCAACCCTCTCTATGCAGGAAATTTGCCACAACAGTCTAGGCTTGATGATTCAGAAACAATCGCATTTTATCTACCGACGTGTGAACTTACTTCCTGGTGTCTTTATTCCGAGAGCGCACTGATTATCAGCTTGGGTTGTATCAGTTTGGTTTCTATCAGCTTGGGTTGTATCAGTTGGGGTTTTTTGAGTTTGGCAGTTAGCACAAACAAAGAGAAAGCTCAGGATGAAGAATGCCCACAATCCATAACTGTTCCGCGAACATTTCACCCGGGGCGACACGCCTGGTGATGAAATGTTGGCTCGTTTCTCAACTTCTTGCTTACATTCTGATCTATTTGAAGCAAAAGTAACTTCGTAGGATGGATCCGTCCTATTTTGGTCTCCCATACGTCCGTACAGATCCGGATGCTCTAAACGAGCTCTTAGACCTTTTTTGGAACAGGAAAATTCTTTTGGAGCAATGGTCACACAAGACTCATCTATGCAAGTCTGGTCATTTGGGAGGAAAGCTTTGCAATCCAGCCGGACCTTGCCATTTAAGTTTTTCATTGATTGAACATCTATGAACGGAAGTAAATATCCGTACATTTTTCTGCTAGATATCCTTTGTTGTCGCGGCTTCCTGGACAACATCGCGTGCCCATTACTGAAATAAAGTAATCGTACATAAAATATATAACAGTATCTTCCCAGATGTCGGAGGAGGCTGAATTGAAGCGGACAGTCAATTAATCAGTCAGTCAATCAGTCAGTCGAAGACATAGGATGACCGATAGACAGGCATTTCTTTATACTCTAAATGGCAGGCTTGAATGATTCGGCATACAACGCCACGTCTATACGTCTATTTATGAACACTGATAATTTTTGTCATAGTATAAGTTGGGAGAAGTGTGGATCATCTGTTGACTATATGGTCCAATCGTCGGAGTGGGAGGAGGGGGGATCGAGGGATAAAGGAGGGGGAAGGAAAAAACAAAACTAAACACTCACCCTCGACAAATTGACGATGGTCCTGTAGCTACTTTCTTATTGGGTTAAGTTCCTCGTCGCATTCTAATGAATGTCCGTTACCTTTGTACCTCTTGGCGCCTCGCCTGAGTACGAGGTTCGACGTATGCTGAACGAGTGCCCCCGCTCCTCAACGCGATCTTCGTAAGCCTGCCAAGAGAACCAAACAAATATCACTGCAGGTCTCCCGATCAATTATTATCACGAAACGGCACTCTATATTATTGTCTCGCGTTGAACTGGATAACCTTAAATCTATTCACGATATGATATCACTGCTGTTCACTTGGTATAAGTCGTGTCGTTACCGTATTTTCTGCAACCCTGTTTACATTCGCCCAGCGGGTCCTAGAATGAACATAATATATTCCGGGTAATAGATATACGAGCGATCAATTTCACGTCAGTGGTGCCAACGTTCGGCGGAAGCGTCCTTAGGATGACCTTCGATTTCACTGCTGTATGAGTTTGATTTGATGCCCCTACTAGCGACTGAACGTTATATAGCGAATATTGCGATGTTAGTCTATCGATTCTATACCGGAATGACTTTCCGCGAATTCAGAACTCTGACTGGATTCCCCGGAGATAGCGCGTATATTTTTGGTGACATTTAACTTTCTGAATGCTGGACCATTGACGTCATTCTCTATCGCGTAGCGCCATTTTCTTGGAAATGGTGAGGAGTTCGGAAAGGTGCAATGGTAGTAAGGAGCCTGCGCGTTGCGCAGTGTGCCCGAAACCGCCCACAAGTATGCGTATTCCATACGTGCAAACACGCATACGAGTTTTCACGAACCATGTTTATAGAATATATGCTAGAGTCGGGACCCTGCGTGTTCCCGTAGTTCGGATTGGGACTGTAGCCAGCGGGAAGTCGCAACATTTGTTAAGCCTCGTATACAACGATCGTCAGCGTATTGGAAGCACGGCGTCGGCTCGATATAGGTAGTCACTTGAATTCGCGCGAATTTTAAATTCCGCGAAATGCAAAGAGAAACCATTGCTGTTGACGGCATAAAGATTCGTTACAAAATGATATTCAAAGCAAGGATAATAATAATATAATAGCTTTATTGTATGTATGTACTATATATGACAATAATAATATGATAATAATATTATGACAATAAATACCTGTGAGGCTGGCTTACCCAAGAATACACGACATTATGATTTATGACAAACATGATATATTATAAAATACATTGCGTAGTTCTAATAATAATCGATCGTGCGGTGGATTAAAAATATGTATAATATTATATTTATATAATAAGGCTTAAAAAAATATTTCCTTCGATTCTGGGTATACATATAAAAATATACCTATACTCTTCTTAAAACAGTCTCAAGTTCGCAGGCTTAATTTACAACAATATACGACTGGAAATTACCTGGAATTATCTTATAGCGACGCTGATACTTCTGAATAAAAGATTTTTGAAAATTCAAATCAGGATCTAAATCTACGTTGAACGAAAAAATTTGTTTCCTGGTAACGAATGGAATACGGATTTATTCAAGTCAGATATATGCACGCGTTTCAAAACGCCCGCACACGCGCGTTAATATTTTCGAATATTTTCCAACAGATTGACATTTATTTTCGTATTGCCAATCCAATGGTTTACAGATTACTAAAATGTTATAATTTGTTAAATGTACAACTTAACAGAGATCAGATAAGTAAAAAGAAAATAAAAAGAAACTTTGGAGATTGGAGAGCATAGAATGGCTTACGGTTAATTGATCCAAACTTTGATCACCCGGATCAAGAGTTTCCAGTATACACAAGACGTGACATGACATGTATGTATACATACAATACATACATCTCTACATGAACGTATGCACCTACTTCAGACATGAGTTGATTGACAATTTTGAGATCGAGAAACATAATCTCCAACAATAAAACGCGTACACCTAAAAGAGAAAAACAAAAAAAAAAAAACTTTCATAGAATAATGTATGTACTACATTCCCACGTTTTGGAACGTACTTATGAATATCGCAATCATCGTAGCAATAACCTACCAATAAGCAGCCTCAAACTTCATAAGTTCCAAACAAAATTCATATTACCGCTTGTTAGCTGAGCTAAAATTGTATATATTGTATAAGCTGCAGTGTACAACTGTACAATTGTATACACATGTATAGAGTCATTTCTAAATCATGCTGAATCTGAATGATCTTTTTTTCAAGAGCTTCAGAGAAAGCCTGATGAATAATTTTGAAAGACGCGATATTCGGATTTGATCCGGTGAATCTATCGACAGACACGTAAAAGGCACAATTTCACAAAGCTATCACAATATTATCAAGGCTGAACGACGCGCTATCGGTAGTACAAATTAAAATTCAATTGAAATTAGATTGAATTAAATCTTTAAGTGAGGGCGAAATTTTGTAAGTGTCCTTTTAGACCGACGCAATTCATAGAAATCGGGCTGAGCGACCACTGATGTAACCCAACTCATCCTCTATGTATATATTACCTCTGAGTGAGTTATCTTTGCATTTATTTCAAATCACGGATGGGAGGAAAAATATATCCAGGGCAGGCCCCGGCCAATGGCTCTGCGCCAGCACCTGGGACAATCAACCACCCTGTGCGACACCATATGCAAAGAAAATTAAGCAAGTATAACTAAGAAAGGATTAATGGTAGACTTGGCTGATCGCCTTGGAGGAATGAATTGATGTTTCAAAAAATTACCGACATACCTAACCGAGACACTGCTTCTCTGTTTGCGCGCGTGTGATTATGCCATATTATTATCACTTATCTAGGTAATTTAGTTGTCCAAAGTCTTTTGCTTCAAACAGTAGAATTGGCGCGTTGAAAGAAAAGAGAGTAGAATGGAATGGAATAGAATACCGAGAGAGAGAGACAGAGAGAGAGAGAGATAGATAGATAGATAGATAGATAGATAGAGAGAGAGAAGACGGGATGGTGCCCGATCGCACTTAGTTTAATAAGATTTTTCACGTTCCCACGAATGTGCCTATACCTACACCTATACGGATATATTCATTATTTATATATTCATGTCGTACAAATGGGTCGGAGCGCCGACAACAGAGGGCATCTGGCAGCCTCGTTTTACTAACAGTCGAACGGAAGGGCCACCGTTTCGGATTATCTCAATCGCTTCCGTATGCGTCATGTTCTTCGTGTTTATGCCGTTTATCTCAATGATTTGATCCCCGACCTGTAATCATTTTTTAATAAGAAAAAAATTTGCTTTACAGAAAGTAGTATGTGCAATAGTACAGTATGAATCACGATCTTGGACTTAATCTGGATCTGTAGAACTATTTCTTACCCGTAATCTACTGTCGACCGATGCTGGCCCGTTCTCGGCAATCTGTAGAACGAACAACGGCATATTTTGGAATTCTCTACCACCCCGAATGCTGAATCCGAATCCTCGGGTGCCTCTGGTCAATTCGACCGCGTGGTATTGACCCCCGTCACCGTCACCGGCTGTTTCATCCTGTTGAAACAAATCGAACGGCGCAAAATGTAATTTTCTAATATCCAACAGCTCATCTCTACTTCCCTAATTCTTTTCACTTGAAAATATTAGAAAAATGCTGTACATTATTGTGTCAAAAATGAATGGCATTTACGCCTCAATCATCGCGTATCATTATCATACTTACTTTTTGCGATAATAACGGGGTACTGCAACAATCATCTAACGGGTATCCGATCGTTAGGGTTACCGAGTAGCCGGAGTCTTTTATCAGATTGACAATGTCCTTGTGGCAGACGTTTGTGATGTCAACGTGATTTACCGCGAGAATATGATCCCCGACGTTGAGCTGGCCGCATCTCTCCGCCGGTGATCCTTCGATAATACGGCCGATCGTTGACCCGGCCTTGTTCAATGAGGAAATTATCACGAATCCGAAACCCTCGTTTTCCATTCGTGAAACAGTTATGTCGTACGGATATTGTAAATTTTGGTGACGGTCGTAGGACGAGTGAAGACTCTCCTGGATGTTGACTCGACGTCGAATTCCCAAGGTCACGCGGCCGTTTTGTGCCGCCGCTATCATAAGTTGAACAACATGGTGGTGAGAAGAGTTCATAACGCTTTCTCCGTCCACGGACATTATCAAGTCACCAGTTATCAGTCGATTGTCCAAATCCGCGGCTCCGCCTGGCACAATGTGCCCAACCGAAACCTGCTAACCATTGTACAATTAGCACGGACATTATTATCGACTAAGGATTAAAGTTTTGTCTGAAGAAACGCGTTGCGTTTTCTGACGAATAACCAACCTGCGATCCTTCCTCCGTACCCCCGACTATCCGAAAACCAAATCCGGTATTTTGTCGCACTAACGTTACCAACGTTTCGATCCACTCGACTCCCGGAGCAACTGGGCAAACCAATTCGCTACTATATTGTTGATGGTATCTGATTCAATTGAACAAATTGATATCAATTAGAATTAGATAATTGAATACACATATTTTATATTGACAAAGATCTGACGTGAACGGAAAGGAAAGCATAGTTTCGAAATATCACGTACCTGGCGAGGGAACCAGAGTGAGGCTGTTCGTGTTCGAAGCTTGTAGTTTCTTTACGCTTTTCCCAAATCTCGCCAGTGTCAACATTTTGCTCCTGTCCAACGCCATACGGATGATAACCAAACTGCTGGTCGGCGTACCTTTGATGGGACTGTCCTGAATACGGATCTCGGTAATTATACTCTCCAGTTCGTCCTCCGTTCTGTTTCGACGCTGGTCCATCATGACGCGGAACGTCAATCGAGTACAAGTCGTTCCGCGAATTGCCTTTTTCATCAGGATCGTTGTCCTTGACAGCTCCCCAGCGCGACTTATCAGGGTTCTTTACCGGCTCGTCATCTAATTTGGCAAGGGCAGCAAAATTTTCGGCCAAATGGGCGGTCACGTTCCCTCTGTAAGATACGTCTGCAAAATTTAGGGCCTCTCCCAAGTCTGTATACCGGTAACGGTGATCATTAATAGAATTTGCGTCAAGACGAGGCTCGGCCGACCACCCCGAATTATCCACACCAGTGCAAGTAGTGGGTGTTTTTGGCCTGTGTATTGTAGTCCTAGTATCAACCAATGGAGTCTTTGGTCGACTCGGCACAATAGTTTTTGAACGTGTGCTGTAAAGGTCGGCAGTAGGTGTTTTGCTTCTGAATAAGCCAGCAGTACCCCTGTCTTTCTTATCTTTGCCTCTGTGCGTTCTCTGGACATGTATAAGCGCTTCCCGATTTCTCGGGCAATCCTTAAGCACCTGAACGACCTCGGAATGGCACATGTTCCTTACACTGGTCACATTAATGTCAACCAATATATCACCTTCCATCAAATTCTTACAACGCTGACGATCCAAGATCTTCTTTACTTTCTGCCCATGAGCAGAGTCTGCTATCGTGAAACCAAACCCCATTGTACCCTTTACAATTGAGATGCTGAGAAACTCGGGCTTAGCAGGCGTCAATGGAGGCTGCGGATGATCTTTATACACCCGAGTTTCGTCTCCTTCAACTTCCTCTGCATCCTCGTCTCCTTTCCCCTCCTCTTCTTCTCCCTCACCAATGTCTTCGTCATCGTCTTCATCATTATCATCGTCCTCTTGCTCCACCCCCTCACCTCGCAAAATGTCCGTACTGTTAGGTCTCTTTATCGTTGCTATCTTGTCAGAGATGCAAAGGTCAGGCATTGAATTGACAGAGGTAGTCGCCAGGTTCTCCCCATTCTGGATTGCGTGTACTGGCAAAAAGTTTCCATCAACAAAATTGAAACGATCGTTTGTTCTCAGGCTAGGATCAACGTCCATATAAAGAGTTGGATCTTCCATCGGTATGCCTGGGGATGGGGGTAAAAAATTGTATTAATCGATCTACAAATGTGTCTGAATTAAAAAAGTGTATTCAGTTGGCATTTTGAAATTGATTTGTCGTTCTTTCGTGCACTGTATGATTTATAATAGTTATAATTACTGGCTGAAGGAGGTAAGAGTTTTGAGTACACCCCAGTAAAAGTCTAAACGAACAAACGACATCTTACATTGGGTCACCTGCTTACCTGGTGCACTGACTGCTATCGTAGTCACCACTTCGGTGTTTGGATCGTTTGGATCGAAGGGCAAAGGGTAGCCCCGGCACACCTCCAGGGTAACAGTCTCTCCGCTCGATATGGATTTGAATACGTTTACCATTTCGTTATGTGTATACCCAAGGACACATATTTCGTTGACATAGACGAGGACGTCGCCTTAAAAAGACAATTATACAATCGAGTTACAGTTAAACCTGATTGAAATTATCTTGAGGGATATCGTAATCCAGAAAGGATACATGTGGCGGTAACAGAACACAGGCCACTAACTCTTCTTACCAGTCTGCAGTTTGCCATCCAGCCACGCAGGCCCGTTTGGTACAACACTTTTAATCTGAAGGAATTCTTCTACCGTGTCGTCTCCACCAACAATGGTGAATCCCAGTCCCCTGGTGCCCTTAAGAAGTGTACTTCGTATCCTTGGACCTTTTAGTTTATCTGGATTCCTGGTGAATGTCGGACTTTTACAATCTGTTAAGCTTTGCTGGGCACGTTTAGCTTGTAGAACTGGATTCTCGTATTGGGTTCTCCGGTTCACGTGATCAATGAAATAAGTGCCATACAATGTGTCATCTATTTTCTCCCACCCATAGGGTAGCTCATCGTCCAAGCATTCCTCCAGGGAACGTTTCTGAAATTTTGACAGTCTTGGATCGAGCCAGTGGGACGTCCCGCTGTTGTGGCTGAAACAAAATGTAGCGATAAATAGGGCACTCTGTTGTCACACCTCCTATCTTTTTCCTCTCTTTTTCGGAGTGAAACTTCTTTAGCAGGGATAAAGAGAAAATTTTATGAAATTTAATGAAATGGTATAAAATGAGAGGGAGCATAGAGGTAAGGAATGAGATAATTTTTAGGGCATTCCTTGTCAATGACAAAAAAGTATAAAGCTTTCCTTGCCAATAAAAAAAAAAAAAATAAAAAAATTGTAAATATACCCACATCGAATTGAGATAAAATGCTCTGTATCAAATTGTTGTTTGTCAATATACATAAAAGGCGTTCCATGCCAATGACAGAATAATGCAGGTTTCACTTCTTTTGTGCACGGAGGCCACGCATGTTTTTTTCTTTTTTTCTTCAACTTCGTATATCAATCTATGCTACGTATTTACCTATGTTGGGAACACGTTTGCCGGAAATGTGATTTCCGTGCACAAGCACTTGCTTTAGCAAGGCTAGACAGCCAATGCAATGCTGTATTTATGCTGAATAGAAAAACAGTGAATTTACCAATACACAGTTGATGACTTACTCGATAAAATACACTTCTCCAGTATCGGTATAAGCCTTTTCCCAGTTTGCTGGGAGTGGTCCAAGCTCATCCTCAGACGCGCGATCATGGCTGCCATGTTCTAGCTCAGAATCTCTGATGACCGGACCAGATCCGGTGTTGTACAGATAGCTTGGCGGAACAAGATGTACAGAACCGTTTGCCTCCCCAATTTTGAGAATCTCTTTGCCACTGTTACTACCTACAGGCAGAGAGCGGAAAAAGAAAACTTGTTAACTTGATGGTTGAGACAGTAGCAGAACGTTTGGGAGATAAATACAAAGGACGAATAATTTTTACCGCCGTTTTGACTGTCGTTGGAGAGAGAGGTGTCATTCTTCGCAGCCATCTCGTCTCTCTGGTACCTGGTAGATATTGGTAGGCTATGGTGACCCCTTCCAAAGTCTTCTATAAGATTAATGTTATCTGCCCAGACCTGGGGATGCCAGGCATCTCTCTACCCTGTCTGTTGTTCCCAGAGAATTGATAAGTTTGGATCTTAAGAGAGCTGACATCGCTGCGTTTCTTTCCTCATCTTGATTTGCTCATTGTGACAAAATTGGCTGTGTTACCTCCAAAATCACACCCCTGACTCTGCTTAGTCCCACTTCTTTGTGTAGCTGCTGAAACAGTTTGATCTAATATCAGTTACCAGTAGTCCAGCTGCTTGAAAAAATCAGACACATGCAATTCAACATTTTTACCAAGCTGGTGATCATGGAAGAAAATACTGACAGCTCGGGTTAAAAGTTCGTGTCTATCGCGTTAATTGTAGTTTTGGGATGTTGTAATAATAATTTAGAATATTCGAACACAATAGTCGTTCGATAGACTTGTGTCGATTTATTCAAGGGCAATCGTATTTTGTATTTATTTCGATGTGGCGACAATGAAACAAGATGAACAAACGAGGTAGCGACTCGCGCGACAGTTGTTGGAATTCAATTTTCTGATAAATAGGGCAGGGATATGATGGATAAATTGTACGCTTTCCGCAACCGCTCGATAACGTCGGACAAAAAACAGACAAAGCTTCACGTAATTCAATTACCCGCAAATTATTATTTCTACAAAGAATGGAAGTAGCATCAATCTTATTTGTTGTTATTGTCCTTTTCGTTGTTCCACTTACTTGATAAAAAAGAGATGTGTCAATTGTTGTCAATTTTCACAGTACGCCTCCTCCCCTTCGATTATTCCTCGCATTATATAATTATATCTATATTGCTGTCTGTTTGCTGGTCGAGAGGGATAAATACTTTGACACTGAATCACTCGAAAATCCTCCAACGAACGTAGGCACTCGTCATTTCGAAATAATACGGCTCCAGATCTGTATTCAGGGTAAAACCACCGAAAGTAAACCGTGGGTTACCTAAACTGAAATCATCTCACTAATCAAGAACAAACTACTTTAGCCCATGGACTGTGGACTATAAAGTTGACGCAGCTTACGCGTAAAATTGACCGACTCGTCACTCGAGACCTCTACATATTTAGCCCCTCATCTACTCGGAATTAATTGATTGTCTTTGCAATCGTTTGTCGGTCATTTGATGGTGAATGATGGACTGATACGGACGTTTGACGGTAATTCGTTGAGTGGAAAACAATTTTTTTAAATTAGCCCAGGGAATTTTTTTAATTAGCCCCCCGATCATATTACTATTGATCTATTTTGACGAATCGATGTAGAATCTTTTGTTGGTGATTGATGGACCACTCAATTCACAAAGAGAATGGATGTTTTTCCAATAATCGCAGAAAGAACAAAAGAAAAAAAAATGCAATCTGAATATCTAATATCGTATAGCTCGATAGTCCAGAATTATAAGCAGAATTGAATTTGATCGAAAATAATAGTTGTATAATTGTATTTTGCAAAGTAACCCGGTAGTCACGCCTTTGGTACGTTTGCCGTTAGTCAGTCAGTATGATTAATTTTCAATTCGTTGACTATCGGATATTTGCAGCAATTCCTTCCTAAGCTATTTACAGAATAATGAAAGCTTCGGGTGTTTGGTTTCAGCAAGAAAAAGAGTTCAGTTTATCCCACTGTGGCGACAATAAATATTATCAGGATTGCAGTAACGGACCGGGAAATACATATATTTTTTTTATTTCGTTTATTCTATACATATATAGACTATTCCTATTTTCTATATTCGACAACCTCTCGGCTTTCGGAGTATTTCTATCGATCTAAAGAGTGGGGGAACCGGGGTTCGAGAGTATATTAGCTGCCAGTCGTTCATCAGCGTTGCAGCGTGCAGCACCACGCGCCTGACGACAGAGAATTATAACGCAGCTACAACACGTGTGATGATATAGCCGTCATGCCGGATTCCGCACTTACCGGCAAAAGTAGTTTGTCACTTTGACAGCCGCCGCGAGATGGCGATACCATTTCATCCACTAATTCATTTCAGACCCCGTTGGCGGGGAGAGCAACGACCTTGAACTTGAATAGCGGCACCTGCTCGCGCGGGGTCAGTGGCCCTCGTGGCGTCGAACAGTTGGCATGGGGGTTGCGTTAACGAATTCAATATGAATACTCCGAACAGATATTAATATTATACCACTCGTTCTTCTGTTACAGATAAATCAACTTCAATCCACAGTCCAAAAATATTCGTCCGGTACAGATTGAAGTTTCCATTGCAACGAATGAGTGCATATTGAACTTAGTCTGTAAAATTAGTTGTATTAGGTATATTATTATAGTAAAAATGTAGTTTATGTATACATATATTATTATAACTTGTATGTCGATCAAGAAGCAAATAAAGAAACTCTATCAATTACCATGGATACATATTTATTTGTAAGAAACAATTACAAGTTGCCTTATTTCAAAGTATCCCCAGTCCCTGGAATAAAGACGTAGGTATACGTTTGTACAATCGCATGCCTGTACCCTGAAAAATTTTCCCGCCAAAAATTCCGGTACACCTCCTTGGGTCAGATGTTCTCCTGATACCAGGAGCAATTTTTCGACTTAAAATTTCAAAAACTCTAAATTTCGTAAGCGAATAAGACATCCACAGAGAAACATCTATGCGAATCCATGCCTGCCTAGACATAGGCTCCTGATTTTTCCCGCCAAAAATTTCAGCACACCTCCTCGGCTCAGATGTTCTCCTGATACCAGGAGCAATTTTTCGACTTAAAATTTCGAAAACTCTGATTTTCGCTAGTGTATGTATGTATGTATGTACATAGAGACATATCAGCATGCATGAAGCCATGTATGCATGCATGCCTGTATGCTGAAAAATTTTCCCGCCAAAAATTTCGGCACACCTCCTCGGGTCAGATGTTCTCCTGATACTAGGAGCAATTTTTCGACTTAAAATTTGGAAAACTCTGATTTTCGATAGTGTATGCACATAGAGACATATCAGCATGCATGAAGCCATGTATGCATGCATGCCTGTACGCTGAAAAATTTTCCCGCCAAAAATTTCGGCACACCTCCTCGGGTCAGATGTTCTCCTGATACCAGGAGCAATTTTTCGACTTAAAATTTTAAAAACTCTGAATGTACAAATTTTTAGAGTTTTCAAAATTTTAAATCGAAAAAATGCTCCTGGTATCAGGAGAACATCTGATACGAGGAAGTATGCTAAAATTTTTGGCTGGAAAAATTGGGACTTAAGATTGCATATTATTAGCGGCGCCCAATTTTTCGATTTATAATTCCTGTGAATCGAAAAATTGCGGCGCGTCTTCTTACGATTATTATAATTCACTTACCTTATTCAATACCTGAAATAAAGAGTCGCAGGAGGGAGAGAGTGAAAAATAACGAAGTAATCAATTGTAAGTATATCTGGGAATTTATTGCTACAGCATCGTTACAATATTTCTCATTGTCAATGTCATGTATGTATGTATGTAGACAAAAAGTAGTTATTTCTTATACGCAAATATAAATGCCTATGAGTATCGCAAATTATCGAGTATATCTTTATTTTCTTACTGGTATACAAGTACTTATAATATAAACTTATACATTGTGTCGAACAGAGATTCTTCTCTTGATTTCCTTTTCGATTTGAAGAAGATATCCAGATTGCATAGTTTTTCCGTTCTTTCTGCGATTAATGGGAAAATATCTAAATTTTCTTTGTGAAAATGGTCCATCAATCACCAATAAACGATAATTTTACATCGATTAACGTCAAAATGGATCAAAAGTAATATGATCGGGGGGCTAACTAAACAAAATCCCCAGACTAATTCAAAAAAATTGTTTCCTAATCAAAAGATTACCGTCGAACGTCCGGATCAGTCCATCATTCACGAACAAACAACTGACAAACAATTGCAAAAACAATTAATTAATTCCGAGTAGATGAGGGGCTAACTATGTGAAGGTCACTTGAGGGATGTCTTTGAACTCATATTTTTCGCCATGTATCCTCGGGCTAGAGTTTGAATTACTCAATTATTCTAACACCAACTGTCCGTCAATTTATCATATTTTTCATTCTTTAGCCAACCCAACGCCAGCTTTAGCCTTTGTGGCTTCAAACCCACGCATTTCGACGTTCTTTCGATATCGCGTAGGGTAGTTTAGAGAGCGTTTTCACGTAAAAACAACGCGAACACTATTTTTATTTGGCGTCAAATTCTACAGTCGTTTCTACCAATCATCTGAAGCGTGAATTGCGCACGCGCACTGTTATGCTGCCTTCCTCTTAAGGACAATCGCGTGCGGACCTCGGGTTAACCTTGTTTCGTTGTCGCCTGTCACCACGCATCTTTTATCGAGTAAATTGAATAATTGCTTCAGTCGGCAACGATGAATCAAGCTAATGTAACGAAGCTGGTATCCAAGCTCAACATTCACGTTCCACCAAGAGCCAGGAGGCTCAAGAATGTAGACGGGCCCGAGGGTCGAATGTTGAAGTTGAGAAAGACTCTGACGGCGCTGATAAAATACGAACGACTCGAGTTAAATTTCAACAGAGCAGAAGAAGCGAGAGGATATGCCGAGCGCGTGCGTAATTCTAATGATTATTAGGCTTATGAATGCGAACGTGCGACCTGTTCAGTAGACAACTAAACATTTCATTCATTTATTCATTCGTTCGATCTCGCAGAATTTTACTCAATGTTATTCTCGACACATAATTATGCCAAGATAGATTAGATGATAGTTTTGTCAATGCATCCACACAGCTTATATCGGAGGCCCTGAGGCACGGCCCTTGTCACAATGAAACAATGGAACTGGCGGATTTCTGGATCTTGGAAAAACAGTATGTCCACAAATTATTCAAAGTCCTAGTGCCACGATACACGGACTTTACCAGTTCCTACACAAAGATGTATAACGCGCCACGACCTTATCCAGGAATGTATTGGAAAAAATCTGTTCTAGAGCTGAAAGGTATTTACCCTCGGTCACTGAGGAGAATATTAAATGTATACTATTTACATATAAGTAAAGCTATGCTCATTCAACCTTCAATGTTGCGAGAATTGTTCTAGAGCAAGTCAATAAATAGATATTTCGCTGATATTCCGGTCTGGAATCCTACAATGTAAACAATTATCAGAACTAGTCCAGAGAATGTGATGAGTTCAGAGAAAGAAATGGGAGCAGTGACAATAATATTTGATTTCAGGTAACATGTACCCGAGCCTGCATCAAGGATATTCACAAAAGCGTAATCTCCTCCACAACATATTACTCGACGAGGCTAGAAAAGAATTTCGAATGAAAAAATACAATGAAATAGTTGACAACTTCCAGTGATGAGAGCAACATTATTTTATAGTTACTAGTTGATACCTTTAAGTTACAAATACTGTATCATACAACCAAATATAAAACTTGAGATTTTTCATAGTGATTTGTATTTTGCAGTCCCTGATTCTGATTTGCAAGATTTGCCAAAACCGAAAGATTCGGTTATCCACTTTCTCAGTTCAATCCCAATCTCAATAACGTAACAAAAATTATTTGCTGAAAAATTCAAAACTCGTGAAAAGAAATCTTAACTTTAAAGGCAGGATACCAGAAGATTTAGGTACTTATGCTCAGATAATTTGGTGTAACATGATAAGCATAACTAAAAACTATAGGCGTGTGTGTGTGGTTTTCTTTGGTTTATCTTTTTTTGTTTAATGTTTTTTATTCGTGATAATATAATATATTTATACATGCAAAACGAAAATTTGTATCACAGTGGACAGCATACATTTATATTATTAATATAACCCAACGTACCATTGATAATCTTTTGTATCAATTAACGTAATTGTTCATCTTCGATCAGGCTCCTCGACTTGCGGCAAACCTCGGTTATTTTACATTTGACAAGTAATATAGGATATGGGACGAGCTTACTTGTTAGGAGAAAATGCAGATATATGTCCCGTGCCTTACACGGATACAACAATTCATTATTAAAAGACCTTTGTTTGCCACAAAGCGATAAGCACCACGGCGCGCGTTTTTATTTTAAAAATTCCGTTATACTTGCACATCGATTATTGATTATTATAATTTTCACTATTATAAGTATGATGTATGTATACTATACTTAACGGGCGGTAGCCGCTCGTATGCACAAGATGCTAGCTAGCTGACTGTTATAGGTGTGTATACATACATATAGTATAACAGCGAAGGCATGATATATACATATACATATACATATATATATATATATATATATATATACACATACACACACACACACACACACACACACACACACACACACACATATATATATATATATATACACACACATACACACGCACACAAAATAATATACATATATACAATATACCTATATGTATATATGTTTTTCGTCAGTGACGGTAAGTCGTGATAATTCAGGGCACGCGTGCATTCAGGAGGTAGAACTTGTGTCGAAAATGTAGATGGTAATTTGCCTTGTCAATCTTGCATAGTTTTTTAACACGGAATGCATTTGCAAAACGGTGTATCGCTCATGGACTGGTTGTCGTCACTACTCATACTTGTACTAATTTATGTCTATGGTAACTGCATCTACCTTTGACGTAACGCAATTCATGCGTAGAATTAATGCGAATTATAGTTACAAGTTAAAGCAGATTTCATTCATAAAAGCGTAAGGTAAGAGTGTAAACGTAAAGGCATTCAGATTGACAATGGTACACATAAGTGTCAATGGCGTATCCATCAATTGAATGCACCCCGCATTTGAAAACTTTATGCATCGTGTTACATTTTACCCCGTACATATACCTATAATGGCGTTATCATCCACCAGTCGTATAGGTATGTATAATATACCGCTTGCCTTGGATCAGTTCGGTTGTCTGTGAGTTACTATTGTTGGAGAAAGATTTGCGAAAACAGAGCAAGACTTTATGTCATAGTGGTTTGACGTTTCAGAAGGGCAATTATTTCATTCGCGCACTGTGTTTTCGTATTTTTCTTTCTTCTCCTTACATTCGCCAATTTTTTAAAATATCACTGCACACGATATAGGTATAGATACATATAGAGGCTTGCCTGCGTCTGTATATATCTACAAGTACTATCAACGCTGATATCTAAGTTTTTTCGAAATATTTATAAGATAAACTCTTCATCGTGAGATGTTAGAAAAATAGTAAAGTATAAAACTCAAAGCAAGGAAGATTATTTAACTTATATGATATACCTACTTATATACATACAATATAATGACCGCTTTGCAAAATTAAAAAGGACTCTGATCACATAATATATTATGTATTTTAACATGATCCTCTCGTTCATTATACATATACATATACTATGCTAATTATATTTAAAATTAGAAAATCTCACATTTCGTATCGTTCGATAGAACATTATTATTATGATATACTAGAAAGCAACGTGTTCGACGAACAATTATCCGCTGCAGTATGGTGGCCTGTTGGCCATGATCAGTCGCATGTGTGGGTGGATGTGTGTGTGTGTTTACGTGTGTTCAGGCGAAGCGAGATTTTGATTGACATAGGTATAACGATCTGAAGGATGAGCAGTAACAGAGGACGGAAGGAAATGCATATGAAGGTGAATATAGAGAGAACGTCGCGAGTGGTCAGACGAAAACTAAAGAAAAATTCGGCCAGTTCGGTAAGATACACATTTTAGAATACCAAGTGTTGAATGGTAGGTATTTTACGCATTGTTACTACGTGTTCCGCCCTGTATGTATAATTATCTGCAAGCCTGGTGTCCGATAGGGCACAAATGTGATAACTTAGATTATAGTCGCGTGCAAATTTTGCGATTTCCATCGGATCCTTCAATTCAGGTTTCTTGTGGCTACCCTCAAACCCGAAAACTCCTCAGAGTAGTTGTGGATGATCAAGTTTCCCCAGATATTGCGATAAGTTGTCGCGTGGAAAAATGACGCGACTCTCGTTCCCCAGAGCCTCACATACTATTATACTATAATTACTATACTACACATAAAGTATGGTACCTAAATATAATTTTTGTACATAATCGCGCGCGCGTACAAGTAATGACAATAATTCACGTAATTCACATCATATTTTCGCAACTTATCTCAACCGCATATCCCCCTATATATCACTTACATACCACAAGGTATATGTATGTATATCGTGTATGTGCTCACATAAATTTTAAATCATTTTCATCCAACGTTATTACTTAAATTTTTCACGTAATTAAAATATATATGTATATAGCATATCGCGTTCACAATTTATTGAGTACGTACCCTACATAGTATTATATTGTATATTATATATCGTATGTTATATATTGTATATTGAATACTGTACGGGATGACGAAGGTGTTGTTGGCTTGTTGATTGAAGAAATTCAATCGTTCTATAAGCATGCCTAAAGTTTAATCAAATTGACAGTGAGATCATTGCCGTCGATAACTATCAACCCAAGATTCAAAACTGTCGCGCGAATTTTGGAAAGACAAATACAATTATTGTTTTTCATTCTTTATCATACACGATCCATTATGAATACACAATATAAATTTGTAAAAAAGAGGCCCCCTGTAACAAGTTGAATAAACCTACCTACAAGACGATTCAACGAACTGGCTTGCTTCACGTGATTTTTATTTTTCTATTTTTGCTTCCAAATAATACACATGATCTATGAGAAAATGAATGAGCCTAGGAATTCTTCGTCCTCCCGTATACAGATTCTTGAAAAATGTGCATGATAAATTAGTAACGTTTGCTATTCGAATGATCATATTTGTCTCCACAGTATTCTGAAACTTGTATCACTGTATCATAATAAATACATGGGAACAAAAATTGAAAGATCAAACTGGCATAGCAATGTATTATAGCTACACGTATAACTGGCACAATTTTGCGACCACTGACCGCTCTGTAGGCACAAAATTCACCAGCATAATTTATCAACAGCGTCCATTGCATTTCGATATGGCGCATCGCGCCATTTAGGTATGTTAGTAGCTATCCGGCTGAGTGAACCAAGTTCATTACATGTCATCGAGGATCAAACGTTACTTATTACTCATGTGATCACATTTCAAGTGTTTCATATTTTCAATTCATTCAAATTAGTAATTTATTATCCTATTTATATTCTATAGTACTCTACCTATACATATATAATGTATGTATGTATTTATATTATCATTTATCACGGGCCCAAAATCACTGGCGTACCGTGGTAACTTTAATTTTTTCTTTGACACGTAAAGATCAATCATACATCATACGGGAGATAATTTGAAACAATGAACACAAGGATATCGACTATAGGTAATTGTGGAAACGGTGCCGATTTTCCTTACTAGTAAAATAGATTGGTTCATCGACCTTGCCGAATAATGGTCGCCGTGAGATGAATATACATATTATGTGTGTATATATATCCTCTATGAGTGTCGTCAATGACAACGGAATTGACCACGCATTCATCTCATTAATCGTCAGACTTTGAGCCTTCACTGAGGCTGCAATAAAACTAATAATCACACATCGACACTCTGGTCCATGCTGTTAAACAGCTATACTATTTATGTATACAGCACCCAAGTGTTTCAAAACACATAGAAAATAGTTCGCTCCGCAATATAGAACACTTTTTAAAACTGGTACATACAACTTCGCGTACAATTACTTCAATCCCAAAATCAAGGTATGTGATCTAACGTAATAGTTAACACAACGACGGTTACAATTTACGTATGTAAAATGGTCCGGGTTATCGAAATATTAAAAATCAACGTATGTATGTAGGTATATCACTTGAATAACTCTTACGAATTGCGAAATTGTTGGGGCCGGGGGCAGGGAGACAGAACAGAAGTTTGCTATTAAAAGATCTTATCGGCGACCACGGGGGGACAAATCATTGGGTTCGCAACCATTTTAGTAACCGTGACTATCCGTCCTCCGTATCAGGGAATTTCTGTATTTCTCATAAGAAAATAATATCATCTGATTCCCGAGCATCCCCTCTACGTTTGCCGCGGTAAGCCTGGCTGCGACGGCGGTGCTTGATTCTGTACCTGCATCTGTGCCTGAAGACGAGCAAGAGCACTTGTTGAAGCAAATGCCGGATACACCAAAGTCGTATTCAAACTTTCGTTGTGCTCCTCAAGCGAATTCTGGGCATAGTGTAGTACAAGATGCTTCAACGATTCATGAATGTTGTAGGGTTCAGCGAATCCATATCCTCGCTCCGTAGCATATATTATGCAATGATTCACTGTGCCTTTGCACCTGAAAATGTTTCATCAATATTAATAGAACGTCATTTGATCTCTTATCACCAAAGACAAGAGTTAAGAAAAGTAGTAAGAAAATTAAAGCGAAATCCGATTCCCATTATATGGGAAACAAACTCTGCTTTGAATCTGTTGACGAAGGACCAAAGGATCTCTGAGGACATGCAAACACAAAGTCAAGTGATAGCCAGGATCAAGATAATTAGCTGGCTAACTTTGGCGCAATTGATAGTTGATAAAAAATTTTGCAAGTTTTCAAGATATAAGCAAGATTAGGCTATATGACAGTATTATACGATATACTTATGGATTTCAGGATGTTCTCGAAACCTACGGGATATTTACATTAGCCGGCGACCTGACAAATAAGTAAATCTGATTAAGTTTATTCACATGATTGAAAGGGCATATTGCCCATTGCTAGATCTTCGAACGAGAAATGTCCCGTCCGGTTTGCCGGCCAGCATACGATCCGCGTCTGTTCGTAAGCCTTCGAGGTACAACCAGGTCTTCTCATCCGCGTGAATCTCCAAGTCTGCCTCTTGCAAATCTCCGACAACAGCAACATTCGCCAACGAGTGATTCGAGGCCAGCTGATTGATTCGTTGCTGTTTCATGCCATTGTTCTTCAGCCACCTGTGTCAAGGAGTAATATGTTTTATAATATCAAGCGAGAAATAATGTTTCTTGTGACTGCACAGAAACACTTTGATGGTATCTATCTTATACAGAGTATCTAAATGTTTCGCGCAAGAGAGAAAATGTTGCCCTTACGATTGATGTTTCTCTTTCTGCCGACGGAGTAGAAGAATTTCCGGTTTAAGCTTGTGCATTTCCCGCTCCAGGGTTCTGTTATAAGCAATCTGGTGCTTTAAACTTTCATCCAGTTGTTCCTTGCTTTCTTCCAAAGACATCAGCCGCTGCTTTAATACCTCAGCATTCGTAGTCAGCCTGTAAATATTGATATTATCCGAACAGTAATAGTATCTTTTACTAAATGGCGTTTATGTTGATGAATGTTAAGAAACATTGGTTCGAAGAATGCTCTAATGTCTTACGTTAAAACCTCGTGAGGTTGCGCTTCCTTCTGAAATCTCTCCTGCAGTCTCATCTGATCTTCAAACATTTTGATGGCTTCCGTAAACGCATCGAGTGCCTGCCTCTTGAGTTGAACTTCGTGAGAAGTCCCCAGATACAATTCCGAGCAATCATCATACTGCTTCAATGCGTTGTTCAATTCCTTGTCTAATTCAACAAATTTTTGAACAACGTTCTTCATATCAGTCAAGCCGCCGATGTCGTCATCCTGCCATGTGATGAATTACAAATTATAATCAAGCTCCTTCTTTTACCTCGGTACTATACATGTGTGAACTTGTACACATGTTTATCAGGGTATATCAGCACATACGTGTATACTAGGGTATACCCATCAAATCAGGGGGTGGAAAATCATTGAAATTCGTACATCGCTGTTTTAACGACCACCCTAGTGTATGTAAATTAGTACAGATGGCTTGTGTGTCAACATGATCGTATTGTTTACCTGCTGAAACCTCGACACAGGATAGAGAAGTTTAATGTCCAATGTCGAGTTGTACTGAGCGAGGGAACAACTCCGATAATGATCAACCAATTCGACAACAGACTGAAAGTTAAACGGTTCCGAAAAACCGTATTTCCCGTTGCGATGACAGATCTTGATAAGTTTGTTGGCCCCGCCCTTCCGCAAAGTCAGCGTATATTCGCCATCCTTTGACGAGGCATTGCGAACTAGAAATGTACCATCTGGCGAATCGGTTAATCGTTCGTTGACCTCATCTCTAGTTATATCACCCCAATACCATTCTGCTTCCTGGAGATTGCGGGGTCTGCGTGAGAAAAAATTAACAAAATTTAGATACATATATTATATTATAATATTCGCACCCCCTTTAATTTTTTTGTAGATTTGGAGAGGTCAGAGGTCGAGTTGACAGTAAAAATTTCCAGCCGTCACAAAAATTCTATCTTCCATAGGTTCTGAGAAATAGAATAGAAAAAATTTGTCTTCCCTCTTTTTTTGGAATCACCATATCTCAATAATTAATTATCGTATTCAAATAGTCAAGTAGTGTAAAAGTTTCACAATTACATGGACTTTCCAATGGTAATGCGTAACAAAATCTACAATTCGTTACTCATGTTGGAAAAGTCGAAAACCAATCGGAAAACACGGTTTTAAGTTCGTTCTCTAAACTTTATTTGGCTCAAATTTAGTGGTTTGATATTTTGTAGGGATAAAATATCTGTTGGAAAGTAGTAAATGTACATTTCAGGACTTAGTTTCAAGCGTAATTTTGTATTGTATAGTAGTTGTAGAGTAAAGTTAAGGGCCACTTTTTTGAGAAATCGGCATATACGTGCCGCTAGATATCAGCTACTACGTTGTTACTACCTTACACGGAATTTCGCGGTGCACAATGACTTGGAGAAAAAATCATATCTTCTGAACCAATTGGGTGCGCACGTTATTATTGGTATGAATATTTCCGGGATGAACTACCGCATCTTGGGTAAAAATTTGATCCCGAAAAAGTTTGGGAAACGAACTTACAGTCGTGTTTTTTCATTAGTTTTCGATTTTTTAGCATGAAAAGTGCGTTATAGATTTTGTAATACACTACCATTGGAAACTCGATGTAATTGCGAACCTTTTGCACCACTTGACTTTTTAGATGCGCTAATTAATGATGAGATACGGTGATTCGAAAAAAAAGGAAGACAAATTTTTAACTCGCTATTTCTCCCAATTTATGGAAGATGGACTTTTAATGTTTTAGTCCTAATTATTCTTTCAGCTCGATCTCTAACAATTCCAAATGAAATAAAAATCGAAGGGGGTGCGGATAACGAATTTTTGATTTGGTATGGGACTCTCCCATATAGAGTGTATGAGGCTAGGTTATTGAAAAATACTTTTGGAACATAACCGATCTTAAACTGCACCCTTGTTTAGAGCGTACGGTATTCCCCTTTGATTATTCAACGGTAAGAAAATGTATACCGATGCTGCTGCTGTTGTTGCTGCTGTTGCTGTGGTTGCTGTTGGTGCAGCTGATAATAACCGCTTTCTGGCTGTGGCTGATCTTTGCCGCTGTTATCTGTCAATAGTCTCTCGTTCCCAGTCGTGCAGCAGTCCTCATCAATGGTCATAGATGTGGTAAATTGATCGATGACTGGGAACTGTGGCCTGGACACTTTGCGAGGAGGCAATTGCGGGGCTCTTGCAAATTCTGGCAGCCTCTCCCCCCAATCTCCGTGCAGTAGCAGCAATTCCATTATGCGAATGTGAGCCTCTGTGTTGTGAACGACTTGGCTGAAAGTGTATTTGTGCAGGCAAAGAGATAGGTGGTTATTAAGTAGGTAAAGGGTATAATAAGTTTAAACTGTTGAGGGACACTCGTCTATTTTATCGTTCACGTAAAATCCATTGGGAGTTGGTTGCTTTATGATTTGTAATTGAAAGGATGATGTATGTGGTAAAGCAATTTTTTCATATACTCACATGATACGCTCCCATGGCGGACGTAGAAATATGTGACAGAGAACTTGAACAAGAATCGTGGGTGGTTCTCTGTAGCCCCGAGCATGCTGTAGCTGGCATATACGGCAGAAATGTAGCATCAGGTGACGAAGCGTACTCTTGTGATGCTCCGGAAGTTCACCAACCAATTTGTAAAGGCACTTGGCACATTGTTCATCGTTTCTGAGTTCTACAACAGTTATGATTGATCCTTATGGTGAGACAAGGTATTTGTTAACAGTTATTTGCTTCTTGTGTTTATAATTTATCTGGGCTTTAGCGTTCTAACAAGACGGCTCGATCTGAAAAGTGTGTAGAGATGAAATCGACAATTATTCGTCCGGTTTTGTACCTCCAATTTTTAGATTTTGTTATCCCTTCTCATGTCTTCTGTAGCCTTCAAAAGGCCTACAAATTTTTTGTTTTCGGTTTTTTTATTGCTTATTATGAAGCGCAAGAAATTAATTCATGTGATTTTCGAGTTTTTGACGAAATTGTGTACGTGTGAAATTGGGCGCTCGTATTATGCTTGCAATAATCTTTATTCAGAGTCATGCTTTAGAAAAGTAGGTAGAAAGATGTACTTACTGGAAGCTTCCAAAAAAGTGTCATACCACTGGACAGGGATAACAGGGTCAGGTAGCTCTCGTAAGAATTTTTTAAGCGAACTTGCAACGCACTGGGGACTGTACTTGGACAGATCGACGTTTCCTACATCTGTAAAAGCAACAAATATATTAATATGTTGTTAGTATTGCATATTTCATCACATGTATTTGAATAATTCAAATGTTCGTTATTTTGCTACTAATTAATCACTATTGCTTTAAATAGATAAGTATCAAGATGACCCTTAGGAGGAGTGTTTTCGAATTTCATTTTTTCCTGTGGATAAATCGGTTCCACCAACCAAATAAATAAAAAAAAAGTTCTACCAAAAGATTTCCTTTAATTTTGACTATAACTGGTATCAATAAGCTAATTCTTTTTCCCATTTAAATAGCATGGGTTTTCAATGTAAATTCAGTAATTTTTGTTTCGAGCCTGCTGAATGTTCGAAAAATCTGATAAGTACGGCAATAAGGCTTTCGGGATCGCTGTTTTTTCATTTATTTCGAACAGATTTATCCACAGGGAGAAATGAAATTCGAAATTCCCCGCCCCCTACCTCAGATGGCTCATCTAATAACTATTAGTTCAACATAATATTAGTATACATATACAATCGAAACATGATAATTCGAATCTCAATGGAAGAGCATACTTTTTCTTATTAAAGAAAATTCGAGTTACAGAGTTTTCATTACATATGAGCATATATGGCAGAGATAGGCATGTGACTTCGACATATGAAGATTTCCAATCTAAAGAGGTTCGAATCAATGAGATTCCACTGTACAATTGTATGAGTATATTTTTTCCCACCATTCTCACCGTCATTAATCTTTTGCCGAAGTTCAAGCATTTGCTCATTGGGCGGTGTGCTATGGTAAACTTTATACAAATCTAAAGTATTGTCAGTGAAGGCGTAGTCTTCAAGCACACGGGTGCATCTCTCTACCAAGATTGGCGCGGAGTGTGCAGTTGTATCAAATTGAGAGCACAATGCCAGACCAAAGACTGAAACATAGAAGTCAGTTCAAGGATATTGTTACAGGCGTTCGCGCACCATATGTTAATACAGAGCTGGCAGAAAATCATATGGAAGTGATTGCTGACCTGTGCTAAAGTTGTTAAGGTGAGGATCAGTATCTGGGGGTATGCAGTCAGAAGGTAAACCAGTGGCTGAACACGTTCTGTGAGAGACCAGTCCACAAGCTATGGGTAAGAGATGGCAATCTTTATTAAATCATCTCACATCCGACACGCAACTACACTTACATCTGTGTAAACTTTGAAACTTCATCGTGAGTATATAGGAAATTAAATGAGGCTCGTTACCTTGGCACAAGAAGCCTTGATGTAACAATCCACGTAGGTACTTGTTACATTTGTCGCATCTCTCAAGTACACTGAAGCTTCGGGGTACCAGAGAATGTGAAACACCATTTTGTGGAATTGTGGAGCCTGAAGAAGTGCTGACAGCTCCCTGAGCTGTGGTCACGGGTATTGTCTGCTGCGTATTGTTGGTCAGAGTTGAGTTTTGAGATACAGGATGACACAATTCTTCGATACACACCAAGATGTTCTTCTGGTGAAACTCGTCCTTTATTCCCATATTCTGCACACACAGATAGGCGTAGAAGACGAGTGTACAGTAGGGTGGTTAAAAAAGAGAATATTTTGTTTTTGGTTCCAATCTATGAAAAATGTTAATACATGGTAAAAAAAATATTCCCGAAATATAAGCTCTATAAATTCATTTTGAAAGGTAGCTCAAGTGATTTCTAGTTTTCGCCTCATATCATGGTTTTTCACATATTCAGTAAAAAAAAGATCATCATAGAATGTGTTGCAAAGTATTTGTTTGAAAATAATAAATAATTTTTCATTTATTGTAAAATAAATATTTTGTCAACACATTTTACAATGATTCTTTTCATTGAAATTGTGAGAAAAAAAACATGATATTAAGCCAAAACTAGAAATCACTGGAGCTACCTTTCAAAATTAATTTATAGAAACTTGAATCTGGGAAAATTTTTTGTTCTTTACCACGTATCAACATTTTTCATGTAATGGCAAAAACCAGAAAAAAAATATCGACTTTTTTTCGACTACTCTGCTGTACAATCATATACATCGCGTTACTAATGCCATAAGGTTGTAAGTGCCAAAAATGCGATTTTAGTGCCAGAAGGTCATATCATTTTTTTTTTGTTTTTTTTTCTGAATCCTCTTTAGAATCGACAATTACGTGTGAATCAATTGAAATTGGAAAATTGAAGGCAGAAGATCGTGTGTGCCGAACGCATACAACCATCTGGCTTTATTTTGATGGAAAAATCGAGAAAATTAAAGTCAGAAGGTCGTATCCGCCTTCTTTTTCTCGCATTCGCCATGAAATCGATGAAAACACTATAGATCCATTGAAAGTCGAGAATAAAATTGTATTGGAAAATAATAGGTGATGGAATATTCAGAAATTTTCAGCCAAAATTTGTTTATTCTGAATTCAAATGACTCCACATGTTTTCATCAATTCCAAGGTGAAATTTTTCAAAATTCCACCTATTTTTATTTTCAAATTGTTTTTTTTTGTCTGCAAATTTCAGCAGATTTAAGCGTTTCCAACAATTTCAAGACGATTACAAGAAAAAAAAATGGCGGATACGACCTTCTGGCTTTAGTTTTCGTGATTTTTTCGTAAAACCAAAATCAGAAGGTCGTATCCGTAAAAAAATTTGTTTTTCGGGAATTTCGATAAATTAATGTGTTTTCATCAATTTCATGGCGAATCCGAGAAAAAAAATAGCATTACTAATGCGACATACGTGTTGGAAGCTCACAGAAGTAGAGATATAAAGGCGAATGTTGCACTGTTCCTACAGGGACAGACAAAGAGACCTATTCTTGCTTACCATGAGCTTGTCCCGGTCCAAGTGGTACAAGTCGCTTCCTTTGATATCTTTGGACTTGAACACGTCCGCGTACCGATAAAGATTAAGGGCTGACATCCATTCAACAACGTTCAACGCGGTCCACTCGTTTACTGGCTGTGACATAAAACAGTGTAGATGAATAAGTTTCATTACATTTCCTATAATACCTAACAAGGATACCATCAATTGACTTCCGTCACAAGCCTGTACCTTTTCTTTATCGTAGGTAGTGCCGGAACGGGATGGATCCTTGTCGACCCATTGGCAGAGATGCTGACCATTGTACTCGGCGCAGGCCAGGTGAAAACACGCGTGGCACTCTGTCGGGCACAAAGAACCGCACATACAACAACAAAGATTTGTGGCGTAGTTGGAGACTTCGAGTAACCCCCGTTTCTTGCAGCCATTATTGCTCGGTGAATGGCTATGCGCATTACTAGTGTTACTAACGTTAACAATATTATTACTGCCATTGCTACTACGAATGTTACCGCGACCACGGTCCAATGCCCTCGCCCCCTTGACTGATACATCCGATTCTTCGTTAATCGTCATCTCTCGCCCCGTTCTCGATTCGTCGACCAGACTATCACACCAACATACGACGCGGTGAAAAGACAAAGGCCGGGCGCAGCTGACTTGCCCGGACTTTGGGAGTACGAGACGAGTTTTATCGCCGCGATTGATGGACCATATTGCCGCGGTGGTGTTAACATTGGCCTGGTGCTCATCAACATCGTCGTCATCGCCATCATCATTCTCATTTTTGTCCAAGTTCGAACGTCCAGGTGTACAACATGCCTGCAAGACGTTGACGAGCGGCAACGACGACAACGCTGACGATGTCTCGTTTTGTGGATTCGCCGCGATCGGTGAGAGATCGAGAAAGGCACAACCGAGGGGTTGCCGCGGTATCGACGGGTAAGGGCCGCCGAACGAACCACAGAACATTCGTGAGGGTTGCTGCGGCTTGCTACCACCGCCGGCAATTGCATCACCACCTGGGAATTGGTCCCCGGGGCTTTGGCGCAGCATGTAATTATCCGCGTCGACCGTGAGGAGTCGAGACTTTGTCGGTTCACTTCCAGCGCGACGTCGCTCGGAACAGATTCTATCATTTTCTGTACAATCGTCAACGTCAACGTCAACGTCAACGTCAACGTCAACGTCAACGTCAACGTCAACGTCAACGTCAACGTCAACGTCAACGTCATCGTCATCATCATCGTCATCCTGATCATTTTCGCCATCGTCACCACGTGTATTTATCCCAGTTCCTGGATGCAACCGTGCAGCCGTTGTGCTCGTAGCTCGGTTCATTTCAGCGGCGGACCAAGACTCAAGCACCTGGACTTCTTTTCATATTTTCCCCGTTATCAACTTGAAGCCAGTGTGACCCGAAAACGATCCGAAGAATCCTTTTCGTCAACTCGCGAGACATCAGGTTCTTGGCCTTAATCTGTTTTACGTATAATAATATTTATTCACAGAGTGATGCATTGCGGTCGTTGCACGCACTGAAAATCAGACGAAACAGAAATACGGCTGCATGAATGTCATTTCATCACGATTGTGTCGTCTGTTTGTTTCTTCGAAGAAGAAAAAAGATCCCCAGAGATGTAATCGTGACACAGCATGCGTAACGTATCAAAGATATGGTCGTTGCGTGCGTCTCCACTTGCCGGTGTTTCTCTACCGGCGCACAGTACTGGAACTGAAGTAAATCTTGTACCTCAAAAACTCCGGGAGGTGGGTTGTTTCTTATCTCGCATTCAAAGTTATAGAATTCTTCGTACTTCCGGCAATACTTGCATTACACCTATGAATATTTGTGGATCATATTCGTAAACGTACATCTATGTACATGCGCTGTACCTACATGCGAATTACGAAACTTCGGTTTATATACCCTCCGTGTAATCTGAAGGCGGGCACTCGGGCGTCTCGGTTATTTCATCATATCTTTTATTTCCACGAGCACAAAGATCAGCGGTTCATTTCCTTTACTTTATTTAATCTCTCTCTTTATTTGTCTGCTCTACCTTTGTATATTATTGGTTATGTATATATCAGGCATGCCAAATATTGCTATGAGTGCGAAATAAAGCATCTATCTTTTTCCGTCTTCCTCTTTCTCTCATTCGCTCCGTCTCCGAGGATAGTTTTACCTTACGATATAGCTACATGAAGCACCCTGCACTGTTCGCCCTTAGACGACATCCTTGCGTGAAACCACCACCACGGCAGCTGCCAGTTATTGTCGCCACGTACCAATTTATCCAATATTTGTGCAAAAAACCACCACCCTTGCGCCAACTCTCATCTGATTTTTAATTGACCATTGCAATCACCTTCTTTGCTCACCAATTGTCTACCCTGCCGTTGTTATATTACCAGTGCACCATTGTTGCCGCAAAATATATTCTTGGTATTTAATTTTCTGCAATTGCGACTGTTAAATGTTGTTGAATCCCAGTTACGGATGCACAATTGTTGCAACTATTTATTTTATGCTTGTATAATTTTATTACTTGCAATAATATTGCGGCTACAGCTCCAGGGCGGTATATTGTGCACCTCGGTTCGGGGGTTGAGCGGCGCCCGTATAGCCGTCCGTGGTTCTCCGTGGCGATCTTAGTGCAATGTATATAATGTATGGCTATGTATATACATATACGCGTATGTATACCGTTTGCGGTGGGCACGAGCACCAGTGACGGGATCCGATCCAACGTTAATTTTTTTTTATTTAAGGACGATCAAAGGGCGAGAGTGACAGGTAAACGGGGAAAGAAAGAGAGTTGGTCAAGTTGGAAGCACGCGCGCGGTATCTTTGTGCGGATTTGTAGAGTTTTGTAGAATATGACGTTGAAAATATTACGGGCGTTCGAGTGAGAATCGGTCGCGTGGCCGAGGGCGTTTGATATCCAACAGAGGAGGTGAGAGACACGGAAGAGACAGAGAGAGCGAGGGCTGATGGGAGTGGGAGGCCGCGAGGTATATGGGGCGTGGAGGGGAGGCCGCGAAAAGGGGAGAGGCAGAGGAGAAGCAGGAGGAGGAGGATGAGGAGGAGGAGGAGGAGGACGACGACGACGACGACGACGACGACGACGACGACTATTACGCCTACGACTAGTGACTACGACCACGACCACAACCACGACTACGACTATAACTACAACTACAACGAGGAGTACTAGGACGACGGGGACGGCAAGGACTACGGGGACGGCGAACACGATGAGGTTTCGCGAGTATCGTTTCTGACTACGTGTATACCAGCAAAAGGAACACAGCAATATACAGAGGATGGGCACAACAGAGGAAACCGGAGGAGCTTGAGGGAAGAGCGTGGCTAGAATCGGACACGAGAGAAACACACACAAGGAAAGCGCCCGGCTCGCAGTGTGGGGGCGACCTTAGCTCGCACAGCTGACCGGCCGGCCCGAAAAGTTCGGTCAATAGACAGAACTGCCCGATCATACGACGAGAATGTACTCGGTCGTTGTCGCCCTCCACTCGGGCAGATTCGTGCCGACGACAGCGTTTAGGAGAACATTCGGCTCTCTTCGTCTTTCCCGGTCTCTCAAATAAGCGCCATGTGACCACGGCCGTACGGCGAAGCTTAACACCCGCCTTGACCCAGGTCTGCGCGTGCGTGATTCACGTACACATATGCACGCACCCACGTGCACACATGGATAGCGTATGTAATTGAGATGAGAACTTGGACCGTAGATTGACTAAACCGAACAATGGGTGGTAGGGACAAGGGCAACGTTTTGAAATTCGGTAGGGCGGAGAAGCCTCTACCCTTGGCAGGTAGAAGCTTCGTCACGTACGTCAAAAAGCTCCAGCGGCTCGTTCGGCCGCACTAGTCGCTAGGCTGGCGCTTACATGGTAAAATAACGCGCGCACATCATTATATCTCTTGTTGATATTTTGGTGCGAGATGATGGATTGACAGATGGACAAGATAAGATGTTTCACGAGCCGTGGTATCGGCAAATAACAGAACGGCTTGATTGAGCCCTTCCCGACATTTCATTATTATAGGTATTCCTATGGGCTCCAACTTGTCCCAGTAATCGATAATTCATAGATGCATTGGTAAAGTCTAATTTTGAAGATTCTGGATTAAATCGAATCGAAAAGAATTTGAATTAAAGTGAATTAATCCATAGGGTATGAGATTTACCATAGATATATCAGTTTCAATAGAAACGCGCAATTATTCGCAATAAAAAATTTTGGCGGCGGCCATGAAATTTTCGGAGGTAACTTAAGGCTCACGTACTGAATAATAAGAATACACATCGTCCTGTTAAGCGGCCAGATGTGCTATATTTCAATGTATTATTACCTTTACACTTGACGCCAACTTTTCCAGTTCCCCAGATATAGTCGTTACCTGAAACGGAGGAATGGACATTATTAAAATCATTTCGGGAATTAAGGTCAATCTTTAGTGGAATCCAATACATTAAATCAAACCTCCTTTCTAGAAGTCACCCCAAGAGCTACAGTTTGCATTTAGAGGCGGAAGAAAGACTGGCTATACTCTTAAGGGGAGGGTACACCTGTAGATTCAGGTAAGTGATGGAAACGTCATATCGGGCTCATGATTTTTTTTCCAGTGTGAATTTACACATCGAATGCAATGCAGAAAACTCCAAGGAATAACAAATCATTTCTGCATGGTTTTTAATTTTTTAATTTTTGAATTTTGAAATCATCAAGATATCGCAAAATTCATGCCTTCTTGAAATATAAATTGAGCTAGGATGAAAAGTCTCGAAATTTAAACGCAGTTTTTACGACTTGTGAAACGTGTTTTCGGAAGTGTCAATGTGTTTTTGTCGATTATTTTCAGAAATACAGGTTTATCGACAAAATATCTTTCTATCAGAGTTCTAGATCTCGTCAAGACGCATCTTTTTGGTGTTATACATATTTTATGTTTATTACAATTTTTTTTTTAATATCGTCCCCGGTCGAAATTCAGAGAGCTGTCGTATCAATTTCACTGCGTAACACTTTCAAAGAAATAAGGGCATGGATTGTGGGATATCTTCATTATTTCAAAATTAAAAAATTAAAAACCATGCAGCAAT
The DNA here is from genome assembly GCA_963924015.1 of Macrophya annulata. Classification (NCBI taxonomy): domain Eukaryota; kingdom Metazoa; phylum Arthropoda; class Insecta; order Hymenoptera; family Tenthredinidae; genus Macrophya; species Macrophya annulata. Next base: position 77,082 of record OZ001264.1, on the reverse strand, counting down.
GATTTGTTTTTCCTTGGAGTTTTCCGCATTGCATTCGACGTGAAAATTCATGGAAAAAAAATCAACAGCCGGACATGACGTTTCCATCACCTACCTGAATCTATGGGTGTAACCTCCCCTTAATTGTGATTTAAATTTTATCAATTTGTTTATTTTAATTTTAGTCCATTACATCCATCTGCCCAAGTGGGTGTGCAAAATATTTCAAACCACCTATACAATAGGTATGTAGGGTATGTAGAAGACTACTCACAATGAATGCAGAGTATCGGAGTTACAAAGTATACTTCAACAATGCTGTGGTTGTAGTTTGGAGTTTCCGCTACGCCTGATGTTTCCGTTACATAAGCTGTAACAAGACAAACATGGGAAACAATTAGTGTATCTGCAAAGCTACCAGCCAACTTTTGGTTCCTACTTTCTGAAATTTATTTCTAAACGTCTTAAAATTTCCTGTCTATAATACTAATTCTAAAAGTTTAATGTAAGAGGTCGCATTTTAGGCAAACGAAGACATTGTTTGCGAGTCAAGTTATTTAAAGCATACCAATCCTGTTAGAAAAAAAGTGATTATCTCACCGTGCTGTCCATTGCCGAGCCTAATATAGGGCTCTTCTTCTATACGGACGTTTAGGTACGGTGATATGCTTTCTTTCAGCATTAGGACTTCCACGTTGATATCTGAAATTTTAGAGGAACTTTGTTATTAAGGGGCCATTAAAGACGCTCATTGCTTGGAAATCGCGGTTTGGTGCTCCTCTTACAAAATACTAAATACTTGACCACTTTTTGCTGAAATAAAGCATTAATCCCTAAAGCTTTATGCTGATTGGTTGTGTGGCTTTGGAGAAACTATGAAATTTCGCATTTTCTCTCCTGTCTCCTCTTAATTCTACTCAATTACAGGGAAGGAACAGACAATTCAAAATTGCCAAAAGACTTGATACATTTTTCCAAAAAAAAAACAATAAAAGAAATCCTCTAAGAGCTTATCTAGTGAAAATAAAAAAAAGTTGGTCATATTCTTACCGAGTATAAAACTTGGCGAGGCCCTTAGCTTGTCGCCCAGCTGTTTCTTCCGAGGGATAGTATTGCTCCCGTTGTATAGTATATTCACAATTACGAGACATGGGTGGATGGCCACCTGCTGAGTTTGGCTTTGTTGCCCGATTCTCGGGTTATATGTGATTTTACCGGAGGATTCACCTCCTGTTAGCCAGAATCAAGGATGTCACGTGTCCCAGAGCAACCCCAGTGTTGCGACAACACATACCTTTCTCACTGTTCCACTTGTCTTTATTACTGTGCAACATTTGGCTAAATAATGCCAATGGCAACAGCGGCGGCACGTTATCGGTCTGATACAATCGAGAACAAAATCAATTTCCACAGCAATTTTCGATAAATTAACTCTCCTCTGGAGTTGTATTTCAATAATGTTAGCTGAGCATGTTGTAACACGATCAAAGCCAGCCTAACTTATATTTTCCGGTACATCGTACATCTTTGCTCGCGATCTGAAACTGAGGATGCAAACAATAATGGCTCAATGGTGGTTCTGGAAGTTTTTTTTTTTCGGCCAAAGTAATAGCCTGTATAGTTTTGCAAGATGTGTCAAATCCGAAACTGCGAAGATCAGTTACCCAGAAAGATTTTAAGCAGTATTATTTGTCGAACCTAACCTACAAAAGATCGAAGCACACCACTTATGTTATTATATTTATACACTCTCCAGCTTTCCATTATCCAGGTTTAATCAGACGTTTCAATTATCTAGTTCGACACGAATTAACTGACGACGATATTTCGGAATAAGAAAAAGAATTATTTAGGAATAAGAATAATGAGCAGCAATGTGAGAAAATCTACGAAACATCGCGAGCTCGTGGTTGCCCGCGATCACTCGCGGTTGAGCTCAACAGCGACAGCGGGTACGTAGCCCGTATGTATTTCTGTATGTATGTACATACATACATACGTACGTATGCTTGTATTGATACGTCGTGTATGACATACGTACATAAATACATGCGCGCCCACATATAGGCATGTAGGCAATGAAATTATCCCGATGCGGTTATGGCCAGACGGATGGGATTATTGTAGATATTCCGTATATCTTAAGTTCTAGAGTGTCTGGCTGTTGACTGTTGTCGACCACTGAGCTATTCAATTCTGTATTATAAGCTAAATACCTGTATGGTATGTAACATACATGTGTTGCCAATGTGAAATGCCCCACGGATGCAGGTATAATTAGTGCACACGGGTAGAAGCGTACATACGTATACATATACCGATCTACTACATTATACCGATCCGCACAACACATACATACACGCGTATACAAGTGCTGTAATGAAAACTATACGTGTTATATGCGACAATTGCTGTAATACATCTGTATGTACGAACAAGATATTTTAACACGAATGTGAATACAGAGGTATAGTATGTATTATAATACATACACCTATGTATACCTACGTGCATGCATTGTATGTGTGTTGTTCAACTTTTGTAGGAAGAACGCAAGTGGGCGGTATGTTCAAGTTATATCGGTGTTTAGTCGTCTCGTTGTCGGCCTGTCGAAAGGTTTAAGGTCGTTCGGATCTCAATAATCCCAAGAAAGCTCAGAGTTCGCTAATAATAATAATCCATTCGTCGTGAACGGTTCGCCCCTTGGACCTCATGCGTAGATATGAGAGCGGTACATAAGACATACCTACATATTCACATATGCCCGGTATTTACCATTTGTAACAGCACGGGGTATTCGAAGACCCTATATTCCCATGCGCGGATCCTGCGGGAGACGGTGAACCAGAAGCAGAGGGGTCCGCGTACAATACATACATACAAACAATCTTACAGCTACACCTATGTATAAGTATACAATGACGAAAACGAGCGCGGTGTATTAATCACCTACAGTCTTTCTCCACGCGGATCGCACGGACGAGAGACAAACTTTGAGGAATTTATTAAAATTTTATCCATCCACAGCGTAAAAATTGTCGGAAAAATATCAGCGGAGCACTCTGTTTTGTGACAGGCGTATTTATCCGCGGCCATAACACGACCGCTGGGCTCGCGAGTCGCGACAGTCGGTGGGCATGGCTACTATACAATCTAGATGTACGCGCGGGTTGGTGCAGCACGCAGCTATAAGGTGTTCCCTCGTCATTGCGTGATTTCGGCGGACCGCGCATTTGTGAGCACCAAATTTGAATGGTCGAACGATCAAGTCAGCCCATCGATATTTTATTATATCTAATAATGAGCCTACAGTTGTCATTAAACCATTTTTTCCCATTATTACTCTTATTATTAAGTATTGTAGTCCAACGCCTTATACCCTCATTAATATTAGTTGCGACTATAATGATACATAGATACAGGAGTGTGAAGAAAAATCGGGAATCGAAGTAAAAGAACAATGGGTATTTGGAACAATTTAAGGGGAGGGTGTACCCGTAGATTCAGGTAGGTGATGGAAACGTCATGTCGGGCATGTTTCCATCATCTACCTGAATTTACGAGTGTACCCTGCCTTTAATGAAATTATGCCCATCCCGTTTCAAATAATCTGTATTTTATTTTTGTTATAATTAAAATATACACTGTGTCATGGGTGAAACAAGCGAAATAGTAACTAATAGTAACAAAATATTTGCATCATTTTCATTTCTTTCGACACACATCTCTCCGCTACAATTATCATTATTATTTTATTTATTCTTTTTCATTTGATATATAATTTAATTTTTTATCAATTTGCATCACACGTGAAGAATACGGTATACATAGTATACATGATTAATTTCAAAAGCGCAATTTGACTTGGAATTTATTAGTGAGAGGAGAACCTGGTGTTCCATAGCTCGCATAAAATACAATTATAATATCATGTTTTGATCCAAGCCAAAATGCTTCGCTGCTTTTGTATTATTCAAATCAACCGTTTTGCGAGAATTAAAGCTTTGTCAGCCTTACAAACTTACCACATGAATCTTCAATATGTTATCTAAACGTAGTTTGTTTTATTTGTCCCCCCGCCCTTTTTTCATTATTCAAATAATTTTCTTTCGCTTATACCAGACCAGACAGTGGTACATAATTTTGTAATCTCTTACAATTTTGTGGTACTTGATCTTGATTAATTACATATGTATATGTGTAGGTATATTATGCTCGACCGACGCTGCAGTCTGCATGTACAATATTATATATCATTTATTAATATTCGCAGTCTTTTAACAATGCGGCGGTCGACAGAGAAGGCCCTAGAGACGGATTCAAGTGTTGACAACAAGTCTTGAGACTACTATCCTTGATCCATTGTTATTATTTTTTGTGTCTAATTAAAAAAAAAATTCATCAATATTTTGTTCTTACGTCGTATTCTAAGTCGCACTGTCGCCATTGACGACACGAAGGTTGAATTTCTCGATCTTGAATTAAGTACAAAGAGAAAGAAAGAGAGAGAGAGAGAGAAAGCAAGGAAAATATTTGTACATACATGTGTACTTATATTTATCATGTATGTTTAGCTATAGTCCGCCTTTTATTTAGTATTGTGATCTAAATTATTGTATTATCATCATCGTTGTACAAAATCGTGGTCCAGTGTATTGGGATAAACCGATGGAAGAAAAATTGAAAAAGCAGTTTCTTGTTCAAAAGCACAACTTTCTGTTCGACGTCACACATGTACACATTACATTATATAGGTATATAGCTATATAGGTATGCATGTGTCCGGCGTGTTGTCGTGTAAGCGTAAACTGTGCTCACCTACCAGAACTCTTCCCCCACCCCACCTCTCTCTCTCTCTCTTTGTACACTTATACCTTATTTTAATTATGTATATTTTTTCGAAAGATTTCATTTTTCCATTCTAACACCTAATCGCTACGTAAATTAATTATACAGGATATCTCGCAATGCTTGGCGTTTTTTTTTTTTTTTTTTTTGTTTTATTATTAATTTTTTTTTCCTTTTCTTCTTCATCTTACAAGGTAGAAACTGTGTATTTTTTTTTTTTTTTTTTCATTTTCAATAATTTTTAATTTTAAATTCTTAAACTCAAGAGTTGCACTGATAGGAATAAAGTAATATTAACGTGTCGTTCTTTGTTTTCACCACGGCATTGGCTTACTTATTAGAAAACAATTTTCGATCGTTGGTACGTTTTCGAGGTTTAAACTTAATTTACAAAGAAATAAAAATATACTTAAATCTTTTACGGACAACTTCGAGTCATCGTAGTGGCTGGCAACAGCAGCCCGGCGTAAGTAAATCAAAAGAGCTATACGTTAAAGGTCTTTCAAGCGGAATAATCTAGAATAGAAGTGAGCTCTGTCTGTTGTGTTGGTAGGACGGGTGCGTAGTGACGGATGAAAAATAAGGTGACAAGTTTCTCGTTGAGGGTGTAGGGAACTGTCACTTCTGTCTCCCTGGACAAAATTTTTCACCCCTGTCCCCCGCCGAGAGTACACTCATGGATTGATTAATATTTATTGTTGGCCATTTGGTGTTGCCTCGCCCTGCGATTGGGCCAGCATTAGCCCTTACCCCTAGTACGGCTGGTGTCTCTGGAACTGTCGCGGTCCCTGACCATTGCCTCGTGGCTTGGCTTGCGTCGAGTAGCCAGCGTTTTCATAGCCCTCATAACCAGCATAGTCATAGGCGGCATAAGAGTCATCATATCCACCCTGGTAACCGTTTGCATATTCGGGTATGTAGCCGTAGCCACCTCCATAATAGCCGTACCCCTGATTGCCCCAGAAGCCTTGACGGCTAGCCTCAGGGTTTACCTTGACTTTTTTCACATCAACCTCCTTGCCATTGATTATCTGCTTGGGGGTTTTCAACAGCTTGTAGACGACATCACGCGAGTCAAAAGTCACAAAGCAGAATCCCTTTCGCTGGTTCTTGAGTTTATCGAAAGGCGCCTGAAGCTCGACAATAGTCCCATACTGACCGAAGTATGTCTTGATGTCGTCGTCGGTGATTTCCGGGGTGAGACCGCCAACAAATATCTTGCCATGCTGCGCTTTTTTGCTGACCCGCTTGGGGTCGACCTTTCGCTTGTTTATGTAGTGCTCGCCGGAAGTGAGGAGTTTGTCGATTGTCTTGGGATTGGTGAATACCATGAAGGCGAAACCGCGTGACACGCCGGTGTACGGGTCTATCTTTACGGATATACTCTCGATCTCGCCGAACTTACCAAAGTGATCGCGGAGCTCTTTGTCGGTCGTGTGACGCGACAGACCGCCGACGAAAAGTTTTCGCTCGTCGTCGCGCCCCGGTATACCGGCGGTCGCCTGCTGACCCTGCTGACCTTGCTGGTGCTGGGTTACGCTGCCTGCCGGATTTGAACCTGGGCCGATAGCGACCCCCGCCGTCGTCGTCGCCGTCGTCGTCGTCGCCGTCTCCTCCTCCTCGTTGTTCTCGTTTTGATAATACTCGACGGCGGCCATTGTGTTTTTTCCAACTTTATCACGTTGCTTCGAAGTTGCCCCTCGCTCTTCCAGCCGTGAAATCCTCACGCGACTCAACTCACTCTCGTCCTACGGTACGTCGACTATCGCAAACACCCGAATATACAAGATTCAATGATATTTCCGAGATATTTCGATGTATAACGCGGGACGCCGACCGGTTTACAATAAAAACTAGTGACGATTCAGCCGTTGGTGTCTCGGGTGATGACTATTTTTACTGGAAAGATTACTCGGTGCCGGCAACTGGCGAGAGTGCGAGACACCGCGGCACGAACGGACGAGCAAACGAGCGAACGCGCGAACCAGCGCAGCGGGCGGACAATCTGGAATTACGCGTTGCCCGTTCAAGCCTGGGTATTCGCCATTTCCCCTGGGACCGCGCCACCCGAGCCAATAGCGCCGCGCGTAGCTCGACGAATGGCGGACGCAGTTGCGTCGCGGGATCTCTACCGCGAACGGTCCGCGTTCCGGAAACTATCTCCATCTTGTTGTGGCGCCGTGTGTGCGACTTCCGGTAAGCCCGCGTGTAGCTCGCTGCGGCGGGAGCGGCAGGAGGGGAGCTGATCTGTGCCGGTTTTGAAGCGCCGGCGTCAATGTGCCGCCCTCGTAGCGGGCGATTCGCAAAACTCACAAGCCTGTGATCACTGAATGTGCGATAAGAGCTCTGTCAGGCGCCCTGCATTACCATATCGCGTCCGTCCGGGTGCCATGCCTTTCCTTGAAGTTGCAGAGGACTTTGCAAATTGGCGGCATGACAATTGTATCGTTGATAATGCAACTTAACGCTTTGTCCTGACTCCTGTAAGTGGTGAACACCCGGTTCGCGTTTGATCTCTCTTCACGTGTGAGTTCCCAGTACGACGGGATTTATCCATACCTATTTGGTATTAACTGATGTTGTGACAGGGGCATTTATGCCGATAGGTTTAGTCCATATTGTTTACATTATATTTTGAATTCCCTCTCGTCGCTATACATGTACAGTATTCTTGACAGCCAGCGAAACGTACAGTGCAGAATATCTTACATCAGACCGTATCAAAAATCTACACGAGTACATTCATTCTCTTAATTATCGTAATATTCCATTGATACACATACATATAAGGTTATAGTTGCGGAGTTGTTTATGTTCTGTTATGCTTATTGTTATCCATATAGTGCTAGACATTTTTCCAATACATACCTTGTAATTAAAGTGACAGTGCAGATCGGAATATAAAACCAGTGTATTCAGTTCTAATTAACTTTACCACCAATCTGGAGTATAAATTATAGCAGTGCAATATGTTTTGTGCAGTGTAGTGTTCTTCGTTTTACTTTCAACCTGAAATACATCACGCAGTGATTTATGAATTCAGCTCACAACCCGCCAAAGGATTATTTTTACTTGATATTCGTCGGATGCTACAGTATCAGTGTTTCAGACGTTTATCCCGAGATCGAGCGTGGTGAGTTTCGCATGCGATCTTGAATTCTTCTTTATATTCGTCTCATCGCGGGCAGCGTGGTGGTAAAATTCACATACACATATGTGCACGTGTATTTCTTATATTGTTCGCACGCATTTTCACCTGCGCGTGGATTCGGAAAATTAATTCTAATTATCGTGATATAATAATTTTTTTTCTAATTACTTTACAGCGTTTCGCAGCTTCGTGCGCGAACCTGTACGCTACGAGGTCAGAAATGACCGTATAAAAAATTAAAATAGAACCAGCTTGAAGATGAAATTTCAACCTTCAGAATGCTTTTCGAAATCATTGCTTTCGACATTTTTTCATCGAGCTACAGCATATTGAAGGTGGGAATTTTTTCGCGGACTGCCGAATGTGTCGTTAATTTCGGCCTTGAGTGTATATTAAATTAATTAATCTAATTATATGCGAGTCTTCTTATTTCTTCCGATGTTCTAACGATCATGCCCATTGATTTAAATCTCGTTACTCCGATTGTTTTGTTACTCCCATTTCTACGTTTGTAGTTTTTAATAACGATAGAAGTCATTGCGGCAAGGCAGATGATCGTGTACTGCGCACGGGGCAGTAAGGATTAGAATTAGGATCATGTATGTGGTATGTACGCCGAATCGGTGTTACCGTTTGATCGTATCCCCAGTAATATGAGGCGGCCGCCGTGACGGCGTAAATTTAGGTACCTACTGTAGGAAATTATTAAAAAAATTCCCAATACCGTCGCAGTTGTATGTGTTTATGCTAGTTTTATGCCAGCTCCGATAGAGGGCAGCATTTATCTCGGCGACCATGTGAGACACGATTTTTTTTGTACGTTTCATTATTTGGGATCTGCTGCTGCCGCCGCCGTCAGGCGATTCTACGCTGACGGCACGATTGGGCACGACGTCGGAAGGAAGTGGTGAAGCGGGAACATCGAGAAGAAAAATGAGCCGAGCGTGAAGACTTATAATAATCTATACTGTCTGCCCGCTTCCATCCGTCGTAATAAAAAGGTCATTATTCGCGAATAATCTTCGATAGCTCGAGCACTAACCGGCTGCAGTCATGGAGCTTCCAGAATCCGGAGATTGTATCGTCCTCAGCACGATATCACGTAAGCCCATTTATGCTGCCCATTTATCATGTAGCTGCTAGAGCTGTAATGTTAGGTTAGGTTGGCTTTGGTGAGGTTAAATCGGTCTCGAAACCCCTCGCCTCGCACCAGTGTTGTCAACCGTATTTTCGCGAGTTACGCGAATCCAAAAATCTGACTAATTTTTTTCCAACCTTGATCTGCTCATCGCCCCATTCACTCAGTCATACAGGATATGGTAAAAGTCTTTAGGATTACATCCTTGTTTTCAGCAACCAATCTCTTATACCCTTCTTTTTACCCCTTTCAAAGTACGCCTGTAAACTTGTGAAAGTCATTTAGATCATCCCAGGAATTACTCCATTGTTTTTGTACACTGACACAGCTTCTTATCTATTCTTATTATTCACAGCGCTTGGAACATTGTCTGTCGAAGCAGTGGGCACAGTTTTTTTGTATCTTGCGTCTCACACCAAGCTCGATGTACCGTTCAAGCGAAACAACCTCTTGTCAGCCCAGGACTCTGAGTCATTTGACGACGAAGATACTGCCGAACACAAATTTGAGGACGACCTTGAGTACTTGCGATCCTTGGATCCCAAAGAATGGAAGGATCAGGATCACTATGCTGTGTTAGGCATGACTGAGCTGAGGCACCGAGCTACAGAGGATGACATCAAACGAGCCTGTAGGTGTCATGAACGGGACATTCCATGTGACTTCAGCCATCAAAAATATTACTAAACCTCAAAAATTTTCTATGTTGTTCCCAAATGTATTTTTGTAACTGAACTAAATGAATAGACAATGTTTGTGAGGGTTGTATTGGGTACTCAGCCTGTAAAATGAAAATTCGATTCAAGTGGCACTTGTATGGAACAAGGGAGGTGAGACCTTGACAATACTCAATTAGGTGTTCGAATTTCAGATAAACAGAAAATTCTTAAGCATCATCCAGATAAGCGCAAAGCGATCGGCGAGGAAGTGCGAAGGGACGACGATTATTTTACTTGCATAACTCGCGCCTGGGAAATGTTAGGGAATCCTGTGAAGAGACGGAGCTATGACAGCGTCGATCCCCGATTTAATGACGAGCTCCCAGAGGAAAAAGACGCTAAAACCAATTTCTATGAGGTATTAATTCCGCATCTTAGCCCACTCGAGGAATCTACCTTCACTAGTATATTGTTAATTTTACCTGATAATTATCTGCACGAAAATAATATGAAGTCTTTTGCCAGGTTATGGGAAAAGCCTTTGAGGACAATTCTAGATGGTCAGAAAAGAAACCAGTCCCGCAGCTCGGTGGTCCGGACACACCTAGAGAAAAGGTTGAGCGATTCTATTCGTTTTGGTATGACTTTGAATCGTGGCGTGAATATTCATATCTTGACGAGGAGGACAAGGAAAGCGGACAAGAGTAAGGTTTCACACAGAACAATTCTATAGAGTGGCTATAAGCCCTGGAAGTCAGGAATTTTTTTAGGGCTTTCTCTGCATGCAATACTCGGCTAAAAGAGATAAATGGATTTCACTTTCAATGCCTTTAAAAAGGCTTAATAATACTACAAATTTGCCACTGCATTTCTCATTATTGAACAAACAAAAAAAATCTCATCGTAAAATAGCCATTAAAAAGAACCGAGTTGGGGTTCTGTAAGTAATACAGTACCAGTCAATAGCTTTTGCCAACTTCAGGTCAAATCTAGAGAACTTTCAAAGTTTTATAGCATCGTTGTAAATAGTTTTAGGGTCACATAATAATATATCATTTTGAAGGGCAAACCTTTCCAATGATGTGAACGGGTTGGTACAAAATTTTTTTCGTTTTTTATCGAGCAATAAAAAAAATTTCCCCCCACATTTAATTTGCGATAGTTTTTTGAGCTGGGTGTCCTGGAATAATTTCAAAAAAAGCATTGAGAAGCTTGTTTCAACACCTATCCAATGAGGTACAAAAATATACATTTTTGACACATTTTTTTCCAATAAAATTTGTCTGCATTTTCAATTGTGTACGAGATATTTATAATTGGAAAAAAGTGCTTTCTGTTTTTATGACAAAAACATTGTCGATATAAGAAAAATAGTCAAAAATATATATTTTTGTACCTCATCGGATAGGTCTTGGAACAAGCTTTTTAATTTTTTTTTTTAAACTATTCTACGACACCCCGCTCAAAAAATATCGCGACTTGAATGTGGGGGGAAATTTTTTATTTTCATTTTTATTGCTCGATAAAAAATGAACAAAAAAATTTTTTTGCCAACATCATTCATGTCACTGCAAAGTTCTTGGTTTGCTCTTCAAAATGATATATTATTATATAACCCTAAAGCTATTTGCAATGACGTTATAAAACTTTGAAAGTTCTCTAGATTTGACCGAAAGTTGGCAAAAGCTATTGACCGGTATTGTATTACAATGCTTTCAAATTTCATTTCAGCCGTGACATGCGAAAGTGGATTGAAAAAAAGAATAAGGCCACACGGGCCAAGCGGAAGAAAGAAGAGATGACGCGTATTCGTTCGCTGGTCGACATTGCCTATGGTCTGGATCCCCGCATAAAAAAGTTCCAGCGCGACGACAAAGAGCGGAAAACCGCGGCAAAGCGAGCTAAACAGGAAGCGGCCAGAGCGAGGCAACTTGAAGAGGAACGACTGTCTAGAGAAGCAGCTGAGTTGGCTCGTCTTGAAAACGAGAGGAAACAGTCCGAGGAGAAGGCACGTACCGACGCTCTGAAGCAAGAACGCGAAGTCCAGAAGAAGGCTCTTCGTCGGGAGCGAAAAGCAATCAGAGATCTTTGCAAGGCAAACAATTATTATGCTCAGGGTCCAGCTGAAAATCTTAGACACATGGAGAGCGTAGAAAAGATTTGCGAATTGTTCAAGCTTGCCAGGCTTGAGGAGGTGACCAAAAAGTTGCAGGTTGAAGGTCGGAAGGCCTTTCTCGACATTGTCCACGAGGCAGAGCAGAAAATTGAAGAAGAGCGTCGAGCTGGGGTGGCGGATAAAGACGAGAGAAACACCACCCCCGAGAGACAAGTGAAGTCTACAACTGCCCCTTGGACTGAGATTGACCTGCAGCTGTTGATTAAGGCTGTAAACCTGTTCCCAGCCGGAACTAATCAACGGTGGGAGGTAGTGGCAAATTTTATAAATCAGCACAGCAGCGTATCGTCAAATCTGACTCGAACCGCTAAAGAGGTGCTGGCTAAGGCAAAGGATCTGCAGTCAACGGACTTTAGTAAGTCCAGCATGAAAGATCGAGCCAACAAGAAAGCGTTTGATAATTTCATTGCCGAAAAGAAGGGAAAAGATGACATAGATGACAGAATGCCACCGGTAACAGAGCGTCTGGACAATCCGTTGACAAATGGGAGATGCAGCACAGATAGGCCACCCAATCACAATTCTACACAGGATTGTAATGGCGAGGATAACGACAATGTAGCCAAGGAGAAGGAGATCAGGAAAGATATGGCTCAGCCTTGGACACCTGCGGAGCAAAAACTTTTGGAACAAGCTTTGAAGACTTACCCGACATCTGTGCAGGATAGATGGGATCAGATTGCTGCTTGCATACCCAGTAGAACGAAGAAAGAGTGCATGAGGAGATACAAGGTAAAAGATATGAGCAAAGAAACAAAATCATCAACAACGCGTGTAATTAAAGTAACATTGAACACGACTCTATTAAAGACTTTCATTTATCCGTGTTTGTCCGTAGGAACTGGTCGAACTTGTAAAAGCGAAAAAGGCAGCACAGCTGGGTAAATAGAAGATGTAACGACGATCGCTAAATTTTACGAGAGTTGGGCGTTATATATCTCAGTGAAAAATAGGCGGCAATGGGAAGAGGACCGTGAGTTGAGATCAAGACAACGGCGTCGCGCGTCAACGAATCCAGATCTCAACGTTCGGCGAAGATAAATTAGATACATAGATTCATTCACGCATACGTAGACACATACGTTGTGGCGGTATTGAATGAACACAACGACACGTGAAATATTTCACATCTTTGTAAGTTTAATTTGACACATAATTAATTCTGACAACATCATAATCGGCAACATAAAATTTCCCTCGTCTATTATATTCGAGATATCCGAGCTGGCGGCGGTATTCCGCTGCCGCGACGTGTATATCACATGTTTGTAGGTATATTTCTTGTTGGCGTGATAAGATAATAAAATAAAAAATTCTAATCCATTCTAAATGCAAACGTAGTATGTGTGTTATACTCGTATATGTACTACCTACCTATAAATCGTAGCACATTACTTATGTAGCAAAAATAATTTTAGAATTTTAATTTTTTCATTTATTCCATTCATAAAGCGACGCGGGGAGATGCGGAGAAATAAGAGGGTACACAAAACCGTCTAAATGCATGCATATTCCGTGTATCATGCCCGTTAAGTCCAATGCACAATAAGGTCAGGTGTAAGTAGTTGTTGCAATAATGGATCGTTGACAAGTATCCACCAGGTTTTTACAGATATATGTGTTCAAATTCTATGAAAGTATATCTGTGGAGAGGTGTGTGACGTATAGCCCTTGATGAACTGACGATCATTATCGTCAAATTCCTATATAGTGCGGATTTTCGTGCGGTCAAATTGTTGATGTCGAAAATTCAATCTCCCCGTGAAACTCGCTCACAGTTGCAAAACATCCGCTCTCGTTATTATAACATTATATGTAGATAACATCGTAGTATATTACTAATGCATACATGGACATCTACCGATACATGTCAAGTTTGTACACGCGTACAGGTATAAGAGAGAAAAGAAACACACATATGCGATGTATGCGGTAGTCAGTTTGATACAGGTGATATGATCTACTGCCAAACGGCGGCACCTACAAAGAGTTCGTAAGTTATAAAGTCCGTATGAGAGCTGGAGCACCATAGATGATTGTGAAACATGAATGTATTCTACAATTAGATGTATGATGAGGTTCACAAAAAATTGATTTATCAGAGACGTGTGTTGTTTGTTTATTATCGTTCAATTTGACATGTTGCCTGCTATTTGGATTGATAATTCAAATAAAATCAAACGATCGAGTTTCAATCATCTGAATAAATTCCTCGATCGAGAATCTCTGAAACATTACCGAATTTCCGAAATTTGTAGTAGGTATGGTAGAAAGGATGCCCCCTTGGAGCTCAACAACCCTATGGACATAGAGGTATACTCGTATCCGACGATAATTCAAATTTTTTCAGCTCTAATACCGTTCAAGAGTAAATCGCATCAACGTTTCAAATCGACCACCTTGTACGTGTATATAAATTTCAATCAACGAATATAATGGTTAGAGGGGTTCACATTAGTCGCACGCCAGATGTGCAGTTTATTATTTATATTTATCTTTTTTTTCAGAGTTTTCAAAAAATCTTCATTGATCGACATGAATTTATTTAATAATCGTAATCTTAACATTATTGGCTATAAGTTGATAATAAAGTCTTCTTTGGTCCAAAAGAAGTAATTAGTTGTTTAGGCACTTGTTAATATTTCATCGATTTAGTCGTTATTTTCCTGCACACGATCTATAATATATGTAGTACGTATCCGACGTATAATACAGAACCTGCGGCGTAGCAGCAGTATTGTTATTATTGTTTTTGTTGTTGTTATTATTATTACTATTATTATTAATATTAATATAATTATTATTATTATATTATTAATATTATTGTTATTATTGTTATTCTTATATCATCATAATAATTATAATTATATAACTATGCTATTCATTAACCGGTCGGTCAACCCCGATCGCGTATCTCATCGTGAGCGATAGATATTTCATGTTCATATATCTTATGCAAGCTCGCTAGTACGACGGCGCAATCTCGTTGATTCCAACTAGCAGTTCGAATATCGTAGTATGAATACTTGTACGTATATCTCTAAGTTGGACCGATGTGACGGGGAAAATTTTGTCATGGTATAGAAACGAGGGTATTAATTTAATAAATAGCAAGTCGTACCCGCGAACCTCTTTGGTTAGGAGCTTCGGTCAATTTCGAGTAGTTATGTATATCATCTAATCTATATGTATAGTTAAACTGGGACATTGATTACAAATTCATTTCTTCATCCATCTTCGTTATAAACTTGCTTTAGCTCAATCCTATCGAATGATTTGAGGGAGGTCCAAATTATTCATTTTTTTCCGCGTTCTTTTTTTTTTTTTTTATTTCAATTTTTATCCACCTTCCCAGCGAACGAATTCTTCGTGCCAATTATGCTACGGCTTTCATTGATCCGACAATATTCAATTAGAAAAAAACAGTTACACTCATTGTATAACTGCGTCGACCGTGCCCCAATAATTCCAACTTCCACAATCCTTTTCATCGCCTGTCCTATCTCGAAAACAACATTTCACGAGTTTGTTGATAGATATCCGATTGCGTGCAAATTGCGGCGATAAACGCACGACTGGATCATCGCGGCTTGCAAAATATGTATATACCCATATTCGAACGGCATTTGTGAAACTCAATGACCATTTCCAGGTCAGATTATTCTTTAGCATGACAATTGAATTTCAGGTACCGGACGACAATATCGCGGGGACAATATGGAATTATAGAAAAATTTAAGACACACGGCACTGTGTCGTGCCCTCGCATATATATGTCATTGTTAAGAGGGTGGTTGCTGCTGTTGTTGTTGTTGTTGTTGTTGTTGTTGTTGTTGTTGTTGTTGTTGTTGTTGTTGTTGTTGTTGTTGTTGTTGTTGTTGTTGTTGTTGTTGTTGTTGTTGTTGTTGGTGGTGGTGGTGGTTGTGGTGGTGATGCTGCTGCTGTTGCTGCTGTTGCTGCTGCTGCTGCTGCTGCGGCTGCTGCTGCTGCTGCTGCTGCTGCTGCTGCTGCTGCTGCTGCTGCAGCTGCAGCTGCAGCTGCACCCCGGGATAATTTCCTTGTTGACGATCCTGTTTCGCGATGCTGTTTGGCTCGCGATCCTGTTGTTGTAGCTGGTAGGTCAGGTTCTGACCCCTTTGCTCGTGGAGGAGTAGAAGGTGCGCCGCCTCGTCCATTTCTTCTTTGGTCATATCAAGTGCCTCTTGCATTTCTCGCGATGTATACTTGACGAAGTCAGAGTCACAATATTTGCCCAGGCCTTGTTCGACGAGTACCTGCGTACGTGGACAAGTTTCATATATGTATTCTCGTCGCGCAGTTGAATTTACGTACTTATATAGATATGTATATACAATAAACGTAATGCACAACGACCCTCGGATAAATTCATAAAATCAAACTTGTCTATCTCTTGTGGAATTTAAACTTGCAGTAATTTTCATTACCGACTGTTACCCAGCTACAGCTTTAATCTGGAGTGAAAATAATGTTCAATTCATTACCCGACCAACGAGACTTTCTGCGCTTCCGATAACGTCAAAGTTTGGTTTCCGGTCGGCTGGACTTCCTGGCAGGCTGTGCGACAGGCGTTCCGCTCCGGCGTTTCCGTTACTCTCGCCAGACCATGTAACTATAATTGGGAAAGATAGACGCACAAAATTTTTGATGATTATTAGCAAGCCAAGCTGATTGTTGCCGAGAATACGATTATTACTTCTCGGACAGAGTCGTCATTTCTTTTTACATTCCCTTTTCCCACTGTCTCGTTTGGTGTTATTATTGTCTTGTTTACATTTTAATTTTTTTTTGTTAAAATAATGGCCAGACATGCTACGAGGGTTGACCGTTAATTGATACATAATGTGGGACGGGGTTACACACAATTGTTAATACCAAAGATTCTGAATCATAAACTAGCGGAATATGTATAATATAATATGCGACAATCTCGACTATTCAAACGGTTCCCGGTCGTGCAGCCCATTACAAGAATTTCGGCAGATAATTCCATTCCGTGAAGTTTGAAATCGACGCGGCAGTATCGTGTGATTGATTGGACTGCAGGCCTCAATTTTCGCGTACAGGCTATTTTTCTATTCCGTACACACATACATATATAAGAAATTCGATGAACAATTGAACATCTCAAATATGCTTTTCTCGTTTTTCTTAACAACACTAATTAACCGAGCGGCAACGACCCTTGATACGATCTTGTTCTACTTCTATGTATAATGTATAATCCTGATCGATGCCCTAAATCCCTGAACCGATAAGATTCGACTATTTAGTTTTTACCGTACCGGTATCGGTCCATACGGTGGAATGATCGATGCAACAATTGCGCGTTGCTGGGCTTGGACGAAAGTTGCTGCCATTGAGGCTCCCGGCTGCTAGGCCGGAGTTGCTGGTCACGTTGGTGACGGTTGACGCCGATGCGGAAGTCGCGGTCGCGGCAGCGGCGGCGGCGCGCAGGGGTCGGTGTCTGCGCGGTGGTAGCTTTGGGGGCATCAATTGGCGCTCGAATCCGTCCTGAAGACTGCGCGACCCGTAACACAGACAATACACACCTCCTTAGATCGTTGATCGTCAGATGCGGGGGAAGGGGATAGAGGTGAATATAATCACCCCCCCCCCCCCCCCCCCCCCCTCATCGCAAGCATTACTTGGCTTGTACTCGTATACGTATACATACTCGAATAGTCCAGATTTATAGGAATGAAGGAGAAGTAGGATTTCTTTTTTTTCTTAATACATATACATATGTATATCTATAATAGGTGAGACTTGATTTTCCGGTATTATGAAACCCTCT